>JADLZK010013021.1:0-196180 GCA_015847255.1 Hyparrhenia diplandra
CAAGTATCCCATGCCACGCACTGACACACTGCCATGCCATCTCCCTAAGAATCCAAAGTATTCCAACCTTCAGCAGACAGAAGTGCAACACAAACGGCAATCCCACAGCTAAAACATGCATGACATGCAACATACGAGCCTTACATAACCTTCAGGGGAGGTGATGAACTCTGAACACGATGATTGCCCACCACTTTTACCACCGTCAAATGGCCAGATTACATCCACCTGAATCTTGGGATTCTCCCTAAAATATCACTACAAGGTAAAGAAAAATACACAATTACATTACATAACTTACATTACCCCCTCCCCATTCGCCAGTTATACAACACGTGATTCCCCAAATCACATTAGCGAATGCTATACTGCAAGGAGGTGACTACCAACTCCAGTCCCTCCTCACCACGTGGTCAAACTTGGGCATTAGGTGACCACTAGAGTCACCTGAGATGCATATCTTCCCTCTTGGCTACGGAGCGAGGGAGAATGTACTTCGCCATAAAGTATAGTGGACATCTAGCTTCGTCAAGATTGTTCTGGGACATCATCATTACCTGCAACATTTCCACATTACATGTTGAAAACAGTGCAAAATGGGGTAAAATGGGGCTGGCCGCAAGCCAGGGTTTAGGAAACAGCAAAGCAAAGTTTCTTTGTGATACCTTTCTTAGCCTTTCTACCTCGAGGGATGTCGGGTTGCTGTGCCAGTTCCGTTTGCGTTGTTAATGAACCAGCGTTGTTGATCTGCTTTTAGCTGCAATCCTTTCCTATCAGTCAATGAACAAGAAGCTGATAGCAAAAGTTAACAAGGGAATGACATTGACGCCCAATTGTCACATACAGTTGGGTATGGCACTTAGGTGACTTGCCACCAAACTTTCAGTACAGATGCAGTCTCAGGAAGTTTACCGGCTCGCAAACTGCATAATCTCTTCTAATATCAACAAACTTTCTTTTTGTAACCTAGAGGTAGGAAATATTTCGTTAGTCAACAATGCAACATCAACTTGATGATGCACAAAAGCATTCAAAGAAAGTAACTCTAGCTTAAGCTCATTCTTCAGCTCCTGCCGCACACGCTCAACCAAGGACCGCGCCGCTCAACTCTGTCGGCATTAGGGGGCCGAAAGCCCATACCATCCTGATCCATCATTTCCATCAAACATGTTGGCCTCGCTTATCCACCTGGTTATCTTTCATCGCCGGACATGGTGCGGCTCCAGTGCCTTCAAGTACTCAGGAGAGTGCCCCTGCCAGAATCAATCCTAGCATCAGTTAGTGCGACAATGGCGAGTTCCCACAGTACTGTTCTATTAGCTGCTCTCTACAAATTCAGTTCAGGTGTACATGGTGCAAGAGTAGAAAAGCAACCATTCAGTTGACATTTACAAGTTTTATATATCTCTATAAAGTTATAAACTCATAGTAGGAATGTAGGATAGGAAATTGGTCAGTGCAGCCACCTCCCTGTTCATATCATGGGACTACACAGCTTGAGTCCTCATTTCTATGAATGCTTATCATGGGCAACCATCTTTGGGAGTCCCAAACTACTATGTAAAATGGAACAATATGCTATATATAATAGATGATAATTTATGGCAGCTTATGTTGTATGCTAGCCTGTATATTCTGAGTGAAGCCTCTAAAGAAGGTACTGCATATATTTTAAACAGATATTGTTGAGATTTGCTAAGAAATGGTTGAAAAGGGATGCAATTTAGTTTATTGAAGGCATGCAATTAAAAGAGCTGTCACATATTAATACTTTTGCAAAAGATAAAAGAGATCACTTTTTCCTTTTAGCTAATGCTGATGTTTCCATTCATTCAATTACGCCATAATTGCAATAAATGCTAGAAAGCACTTTGTCATCTTTACATCTGAGAGCAAGGCTGCAATATCTGAAATCTTCAGCCGCGTTTCTGAATTAATATAGTGATTATAAACAGAATCCACCTGTTAGGCTTTTGTAAAAGGATTGTTCAAGCTCCCAGCAACCCATCACTGCTTCCATTGCATGAACACGTACATGCTGCTGGAGTTGTTCCTTTGAACGAGCAAAGGAGCAACACATAGTGTGTCTGTAATAAAGATTGAAACATATTAGAATCTTAACAGGAATTTCCTGGTGAAAACAGATGATGCAAGATGTTAACTATGTACAGAATCCTAGACAAAGACGTGAAGCAACAGAGTCATTGTGAAACACATAGTGTGGTTTTTGAAGCATCAGTGCATAAGCATAATTAATCCAGTAAATGGCATGGCAATAGAATAAAAACTAGACGAAATTAAATCAGTACAAATGGTACAATAGCAAACACCCTTTGCCGTGCATATGACCTGTCATCACATGCCAGTCAGTCACATCCTCGACATGAAAGCGTGAAAAGGGCGATTTCAAGCAGCCATATGAAAAGGGCAATTACCCTCTATTAATTAGAAAACAAATACAAGGAAGTTGCAGTGATCTGATGCAATTCTTCAAACTTACTGAGCCATGAGGAATGGAATGAATGGTCCAACTACCACAATCCAAGTCAGTCAAACTATGCAGTCAATAAGCACAACCACAAAAGGCTCCCACCCATGAGACCATGACCTTTATCCTCATCCCACTTCACAAGTACTGTCAAAGCTTTCTGACAATTAGCTAGCTTTGGGACTCCTCTCTCTCACCCTCCTCCAAATCCATATGTAGAGGGGGCGGGAACCAGGAAATTTATAGCCAGTACAAACAGGAGCCGTAATATGAGAGAGGTTTCAGCGGGAACAGGTCCACCCAGACAATCAACCCTCAATCCAAATTCAAATTCCCACCATAAATCCACAAGCCTATAGCAGTTCAACTGCGGCGCACACTGCAAAAGCAAAGCAAGGCGGAGAGGAGAGGAGGAGGAAGGAGCCCGTAGTTTTCGAAAGGCCGGCGTACCATGAAGAGTGTCGAGCTCCTCACCGCCGGAGTCCCGCGGCGGCAGCCCGCGGCGGCAGCGAGCGGCGCGCGGGCGCGCGGCGGATCTCGCGCGTCGATGCGTGAGCTGGTCGATCGAAATTGGCGACACGGAGCGCAGGCGACGTGCAGCCTCAGCAGGCGCTCGTACGGCGAGTGCGCCGCGATGGCCGCTCTTCTCCCTCTCCGCCGCCGACGACGCCAGGGAGGAGAAGCCGCTGGGGTTCGGCGACGCCGCCGCAGCCGCGCAGCCGCCGCGGCTGCCGCGGCGATCCCATGGACAGCAACCGTGGTCAGGGTAGTGGAACGACACATCCCGCAGAGCCGGCCGGCCGGACGGCAGGTCGCCGGCGAGAGCTCGGCGCTGCATGGTTGGGTGGTGGTGGTGAGGGAGAGGACAAGCGGATGAACGATGGATGGATGGAATGGATGATGGCGTGTTGGCTCTGTTTGGAAGAAGACTCCACGGACTGCCGGACTCTGGCTGGGGGTTGGCTTTCTTTCGTCGCCGCGTGGAGCCGTGGGCAGCGCGCAGGTGGGCCCAGGCTTCGGCGGCGCATCAGCAGCAGCTCAGCTGTGTGCAAGGGGGCAGCTGGGTGTGTGAGTGGAGAAATTGTGCGAATTTCGATACCGATGCGGCGGCGCCGGCAGTATCTGCGGGTCCCGCGCGCTTATGCAAATATGACGCCCATATCTTTGCTGGCATTATAAGAAATCGACAACACGCCTCGCGATACGACCCATGCGCAAGGCGAACTGATAGAGATCTGAGGGCTTTTGCACGGTGGCGATCGGCTCGCGAGCTTCGAGCCGGCATGATCGGGATCTTCAAGGACAGATCGGCTCTTCCTTTCCAACACTCGCCCGGTGCTTCTCGAGCTACATGACGCAAGACGCTGGCAGCTGCTCCACTGCCCATGGTACACACACGCCGCCCGTGCGCCGCTCTCGACGCCGAGTGCTGCAACTAGCTCGGATTGGCGAAACGTGGCGCTGACAGCTGGCAGCAGTAACGCCGCACGCATGAGCTACACGCCCGGGCGAGAAGCTATATATATATAGACGACCTTTCCTCTAATCTTAAAAAGGCTATACTCGATGCGTCGTGGCCATGCGATGCGCTGCGTGACCTCTCACGCCACGTGTTGTTGTGGCACTCCGTGCGCTCGCCCGGTGCCGCCTAGGCGTGGAGCTCCGAGGCACTGACACAGACCGGTGAGCGTGCATGCGTGAGGGAGCGGATGGACGATGTCCTGTGCCGCAGCCTGTCGCGCTGGGCCCAGGTTGTTGAAGGAAGAGGCGGCGTGTGGGTTGCACATGTTAGCGATTGGAGATGAGACCGCATGCGCCGTCTCCACACACCGTAATCGGCGTCGCAGGCCCACCGCCAAAAGGTCAGGGCACTAGCGTAGTCATCGCGGCTTTACGCGGCCATATTTCATAAGACGTGCGCGTGTCGGATGATGCCATGTGGAGCGCTGCAGATGCGTAATCCAGCCGCATGCTGCTCGTAGTGAGCCTGTGACCATATCCGTCCGTTGCGTGGACCGCGACACTTGTCAAAGTGGGTAGTGCTAGTGCTACACTTCCGACGCAGTGAGATGCTAGTATAATTAAGTTGAGTTAGGGTACGTTTGACCTTTGTGTAACCGGTAATCCCACTCCGGTTAAATTTGTTTTTAATAATAAATAAAATTTGCTATAAATTGTGCAAGTATGCTCCAGTGAAAATATGCATATTTTTCACCAAAAAGTTATTGATACTGGGTAGTTGTCAAGCGTTTACCAAATCCTATAATTTTGAACAAATGTTACTTTGTTAACCAAAAGGAGGAGTAATTTGATAAAAATGATGTAATCACGGTCTATTAATTTGGCTTTTCTAACACTTTGATTCATTAGCTTTCAAACTAGTCTCGAGAGGGATTATTTACTCTGTCTCCCTTGCTAGAAGACAAGAGAAAGATAGACAGACAGAAACAGCCAGGCGCTACACCAGTATCTAAAAGCGAGAGCTATTTTGTAAGAGTCCCTTTAAATGGGATTTTGAACGCGGTGGCGAACTCCATGTATAGTCATTTGAAATGGGAAATAGCCTTTTAGGACTCGAGGAGTGTTCTTCGATTGTGGAAATGGGAAGATTTTATCATACTTATTAGCCAACTTGTCAGTGAAAAAGTTACTACGGCTTCAGATGTGGAAAAGACCTGAAAACATGAAAGAACCAGTATCCATGCTTGAGAACTCGGAGCACATCAAAGTTGTTTGCTAAGTAAGCAAAATGAATCGGCATGAGAATTGTAAGTGCTCGTATTATCACCTATTTTTTATATTAAACTTAAATCATTTTTATTATGTCCTCAAAAAATATAGCTAGTTTTTTCAAAGTATATTGTCAATCAAAATATCTCCAAAATTGGCGGATAAATGAAACTAATTTGGATTTTTTGTTTGCTAAGTACCATCAGTTAATTTATTATTAAATTACAGCCAGTAAACATAAAAAAAGCTTTCATAAATCCCTTTTCTTTATTTTGAGACAGCAATTAAAATAGTCCAATGCTATATAGTAAGTATTGGATTTACTCCCATCGAAACTCGAGAGAGGTTTCAAAAGCAGTACATGGAAAATCCTAAAAAACGGTCAGTAAAAATCCCACCATAGGCATAGTAATTTGGAAATGATACAGTACACGGAGAAGTCTCCGAATCGGTTAAAATCTCAGCAAACGTTATAATAATATACAATGGAGAAAGTTGTAAACAAGTAAAGCGGGCGTCGCCATCAAACTGATTTTAATAATCGCATCGCGATTTCTAAAATCCAAAAAAGAAAGAATACTTACACTCCCACTGGGAAAATGAAAAGGCATACCTTTACAAAAGATCACCGTCAGCATACACCTTCGCTTTCTACCTCCTGCTCCCTTCCTCGTGATATAGTATAATATAATGCACTCTTGCTATGGCTTCACGAAGTAAAGTTTATTAAAAAGGAAATAATTTTTTACACACTGGGCAAAAAATTGGATGACCTAATAATATGAAGAAAGAAACTCCTTAATTAGAATAATCTATAGGTACATGTGTAATTTGGGATAAGTTATCTTAAAATTTTTGGAATGCACTCTATTGTACATACCAACACCGGTACGCTACCCCCATTTGGGTAGATGACAAGCTACAAACTTTTATGTCATTGATATTGCTATAAGTAATTATTGTTTTATCACTTGTGCACATTTCAATTCAGGTGAGTGCTGGAGAAATGGCACTAACTAGGGCTAAATTGCAATCAACCCTCAAAAAGGCTAGATACATGTTTACAAAGTTGGAAAACGAAAGCAAACCAGTATGACAGCGACAGAGCCTGTATCGTATCTCTAGCTAAAGTTGTACTGTAAAGGGCCCACGGTCTGGAGAGCACCCATTCCAACCATCATTGCTCTCTATAAAACAACACTGTTAAGTTTACCAGTTACTAGTTCCCAAAAAAAAAAAAGTTTTACCAACCACCGCTAGCTTTTTTTGTGTAATTCGTGTAAAACCTAGGATCGGAAGGTTGAGTGCACCTTTTCCGAAGAAATTGAGTGCACTTGGAACATACAGAAATTAATTTAATACCAAATCCTTATGCTCATGTATACCCCGGCTCCATGGCGCGTTGCTGAAAATTATCATATGTCCAGCGTCAGAACTATGTAAACCCAGCTTTGA
Source organism: Hyparrhenia diplandra (assembly GCA_015847255.1). NCBI lineage: Eukaryota > Viridiplantae > Streptophyta > Magnoliopsida > Poales > Poaceae > Hyparrhenia > Hyparrhenia diplandra. The sequence goes on from JADLZK010013021.1 coordinate 6,674, forward strand.
CGTTGAATTCCCAGGACTAATAGGACTAGTTTTGCTATGCTACTACATATAGCCTGTAAGGCTTAACTCTGGTTTTAGCAAAAAAACATTTTGCAATAAGCCGAGCTTTAGAATTCAGGGGCAAATGTTTGTGGGACCAACTAAATAAAAGACTCGATATATAGTTTGCAACTGAAGTAACAAAAAGAACCACAAAACCATACAGAAATAAGAACAATTTTCATAAACACCAGATCTTCACAAGTAACATTTCACCTAATTGAACAAAATAACATGAATAAATTCATCTAAATCCACTACAGCGAGGAGAAGTTTCAGCTGAAATCGTCTTCAGCTCCTACCATATGCAAACGCACCAGGTAAAAACAAATGTCAGGTGAGTTAAAAAATTAGACTTCTCTTTTAGCTACAGATGTGGCTTGTCACTTACGACTATAGTGGTAGTAGTAAAACTCTGTGATCTAGTAATAACAAATTATCAAATACGTGTCATTCTGAAAAGGATGACGTTGTGGTGCTGTTGTGGTGCCGCCACCTAGACTGGTACCCTGCTTCCTCTATGTACAACTGTTATTCGGTTAATTAACAAAGTTGCAGCGATCTGGAGTGATCAATGAACTGTTGAAACATCGGCAGAGTCCTCTGGGGAAGGTTCAGATCAGGTAGCACGAAGCTGTCTCGTGCAGACTCCGTAACCGACTGCTGATGAAGCTGTTCCTTTTCCCTTTCTGCTCCTTTGAAGTGATTTCATTCTGGGAGTTCGATTGTCCTAACTTTGTCTGCACAATGAAAACAACATTATATTAGATGTCCCTATGGTTCCCAGTTTGGGTTGTAAATACAAACTAAACTACTCAAAAGCAGTATCACACAGCCAAGCATTGAATTTTGGTTATTAAATTCATGAAAAACGTTGAACTGCTTTTTCGAGAGCTTATTTTCAATTTATTTTTTAGTCAATAACATACGAACTGGAAAAGGTGGAAGCACGATGGCATTACAATCTACTAGGCTGCTAGAAACCACGGTGACTGCACATGGCTCATGTAACTGGAATGCCATTATGATGACGACCCACCCAGCACCAGAACTAAGAACCGAGTAAAATAGATTACATGGACTACAAAAATTAATGGCCATAGAAACACGCCTTAGACAGAACCAGAATATTTGGATATTATAATAGATAGATGGACCCAGCACTTTATCTCAAAAGGGAGAAAAGTAGCCCATTTGAAGTTTTGGCTGCTTTCAACTGAATCAGATAGGATTAGTGTAGGCAACATACTTTACTATAGTAACCGAAGTTTATAAACAATCACTCCCATATTGATAGATTATTGTAACTATAGACTCATTCAAGAAGATAAACGCCCAAGTTTATCATTCTTGAAATTAAGGGTTGTGTAGATAATACTCAGGAATGTCTAAAGTGAAGAGGCGGCTTAAACACAAAATGCCGTATATAAGCATCTAGGAAGCATAAAACCATAACCCTAGGAAAAGGATTGCTTAGTATGTCCATTTTAAAAGCATTGTCTTAAATGTTTATTTAATGCTAACTGAATTATGCATTTCTCCTGTGCATATACATAATGTTTCAAACTTCCAAGCAATAAAAAAAAAAAACAACTGGCTCAACTATTGCAGGAAACCATGAAGTTCAGCTGACACTCAGAGAATTCCAGCAAACTTGGAGGTAAGTTTCCAGGTAAACTTCCAGGTTAAATAACCACGGGAAGTCAGGCCATGCCCATGTCTAAATTTACAATCACCCCTCAATTAGGACACACATAGGCACAACTTGGAGATAGTTTCCTTCAGTTAACCACACATATGTTGTGAGTGTCCCAGTTCGTCTACCACAAGGCTGCAAGCTTATATATTGAGTTTTTGAAGGTGCAATTTTTCATGAAAAACTGAAAACACAAATCATGATAAGCATACTGCTATTGCGCTGCTCACTGATATTAATCTGAATATGCAAAAGAGTTGTGTATCATTATATTAAAATATAAGAATAGAATCCATATTATTGTATTCACTGATTCAAGATTTTCATAATACCCAATGATATCTAAAAGAGTAGTTTTGCACAGAACATTAGATAGCACTCTACCCACTTGGTCTCTTGGTATAAGATGCAGGTTCAGAGGCGCACACATCTCACAAGTGTTTTGTGAGCTTGTAGCCTTTAAAAGTAGATGCAGACTGTGCAATACTCTAACTAGTTACAGGCAGAGTTACAAACAATCCCTTTTCACATTCAGGTGAGATCCAAATATTTACTTAATATTTACAAAAACAAGATAAAAGCTACATTTAATATAGCCCATCATCTATCCTAACGCCCTACCATTAGCCAGTGACAGATGAGTGGGAGAAAACAATACTAAGCTACAACCTTGTATACCGTTTAGCATCTTTCTTGCATAGATAGCTTACAAACTAAAAGAACCTAAAAATTATCGCAGGAGTGTGTGGACCGCTACCTTTGGCGGCTTAAAAACTCTTATAGTAGCAATATAAAATACATCTAACTTATGCTTTAAGCCAAAACAAAGACAGCCTTTTTGATAAGCCATCCCACCAACAGATACCATATGTGGCCCACATACCAATTCAGGACACAAACGAACAAGAGAAACAGATTAATACAGTTGATTCTTACCTCCGAAGCTTGTTGTTTTCTGTTGACAGCCGCCTGCAAGCTCTCTCTAAATCCCGCATCTCCTGCACAACATAGCCAAACAAGAACAGAATCCAGTCAACAGAACCGCTGGCATTGAAACAGCCTCAAAGTAGATGATAATGAAGAGCGATGTATAACCTCGCGGAGGTTCTTATTCTCTACAGCGAGAGACCGCACCAGCTGCTGGATCTCCGGCAGCCTCTGCATGATCCAAACGACAAAACCAAATTAAGCCACAAAGGACAATAAGGCACAAGGGCATGCTCGGTATTCAATAGCACTGAATTTTTCTGGCTTTTTAGGTCACAGGACCATCCTGATGATTATGAGGTAGATCTTTTTGGCCAGTACGCCTTTTTTTGTGGCTTTGTCCTTAAGATTCCACTTTTGTGCTCACCCTCCCTCTCCTCTCCTCCCCCGCCCCGCCCCTCACCCTTTCAAACGCGGACAGATGTATAGCAGCAACAGCAGCTGTTGCTTTATTCTAAAAAGTGCAGGCTTAGTTCAACCACCACTAAACAAGGCCTCTTTTTTTTCCCTGTGAAGAATGGGTGGCACTCCGACCTGGTCTGGTCAGGCTTCCTTTCCCTTCCTTAAGACCAGTATAAAGCGCGTCGGCAGGGGACGGGACTAGAAATGCAAAAACACACACAGCTTGAAAACAGTTTACCAGTCACCCTCGCACCGGACCTTTAGTCATGCTGAATCATATGCAAGTTGACGTGTTCCAGTGCATCACTTTGTGATAAGAGAGATAATGGCAAGGGACTCACCAATTTCTTCCGTGGTCTCTGACCAGTGGGGCGTGGAAGCGGGGTCTGAAAGCTAAGCTGCGACCGTTCGATGGCGCCCACCTGCAGTGAAAGGAAGCAGCCATGAGTCCAAGAACCAAATCAATGAGCGCACACACAACAAAATCCAACGAAAGACACAAATTGGAACACTCGATGCTGGCATGAACAAGGCAAGGCCACAGGGGACCCACCTCTATCTCCCACAACAGCTAGCTGTCCAACGAGATCACGGATTCTCACAGAATCACGCTCACGCAGCAGCTATCGCAGAAAACAACAGATAACACAAGCACAGAGCAGCGACACTGATGAAGTGATTATATACCGGAAAAGAACACAAGACACGACATAAGCATGCTTAGGGAATGGCTCCCGATCCCCCCCTACCCCAATCCCAGCTATAGAATGAATGAATATCCCCGCCCCCACCCAAATCCACATCCACCCACCAATTGGGGGGAACCACATGATGAGACACGCACGACAGACCCGTCCATTACTGTGTACTTCTTCCAACAACAATCCTCCAGCGAGGGAAGGAAACCCAAACGATTTCATCCATGAATTACCCATTTTAGTTAGGCAAAGAACCACATCCGCCAACCTAACCCATCCGGCCGCAGCTGAACTGAACCCCCACGTCCAGTGGTCCAGGTCTCCAGGGGCCCCTTCGTTCAAAGGAGAAGAGGGCCCACTCTCCAGCCAGAAGGACCATACGACAGGTGGGACCAGGTGTCCACGCCACGCAAAAGAACAACAGCCCAGCAAACTAGTACGCTGCGGCGCCGTACGCCCTCGCCGCAGCCATAGCCACCGACACGCCCCTCACGGCGGCGCCTGGCATCTCCGGCTCGTCGCGGCCGCGGCCGGTGGGCAGGCGGCCCACCCCACGTCACGTGTCGCGCGCGCCGTCTCCACCCACCACGTCGCGCCGCGTTTTAACTCCCGCATTTGACTCCGTCTCCACCTCCACCACTCTCCTCCGCCCGAGTAGGGCGGGCTGGGGACCCACACCACGCCACGCTCCCACCACACGAGCAATTGCGCCGGGTGATAAAAAGGACGGGCGGCTGAAAATGACCGGACTGCCCCCGGAAAAGAAGGGACCTCTTCTGGCAGGGGCCAGGGGGCAGCTCTGGCAACCTGCTGGCGGCACGGAAGCCATGGAAGGCCCCAGCAGCTCGCACCCACCACCGGCTTCCATGACTTGCCCTAATTACCCTCCTCACCCGAGTGCGTAAGAGTCAACCACCGGCGCAAAAATGAATTAATTAATTAAAGAAAAACACACGCACAAACACCATGAAAAAAGCAAGAGAGCTGACGAACTCGTTTTTGCTTTGTAAGTATCGAATATCCTACGCAGAATTTGGACATTTCAAATCAAAGGTGAAGAGAACAGAGCCAGGGACGAGAATGCGGATCTGTGAAGCGAAACTTGAGCCGGAACTAGACGTCCACATCAACCAAGCAAAACTTGAATTCAAACTAATGGAGAAGACGGACGAGGTGAGGTGAGCGGTTGGTCGTTTGGATTGGATTGGAGTGACGATGATGGGAAAGGATTTTAGCTGACCAATAGGGGCAGTTTCGTCACGCTAACCAAAAAAAGGAAAAAGGGCAAAAAGAAAACTCGGAAAGACAACAGGCGATAGGAGAGAGAGAGAGAACTGGTGGTGGCGTCCCCTGGTGGGGGGAGGGAGGGAGAAGAACCCAAAGCCAGCAGCAGCAGCACGGCGGCGGCGGCGACAGTTGAGAGAAGAAGACGAACAGAGAGGGAGGGAGGTAGGAGCGTCGTCAGCGTGTGGTGTGGAGAAACAACGAACCTTGGTCGCCGGTACGGGTAAGTGGTGGACCAGGACGGGAGGAGAATCCGCCGCCGCCGCCACCGCCGCCGAAGTCCTCAGCGCCGCTGGTGGACGCGGCGGACCCGGACACGCAGCCTGAGCCGCCGCTGTAGTCGAGCGGCGGCGACGCCGGGCTGCCTCTGCCCCACCTGGCCTTCCCTCCTCCCGAAGAGCTCGCGGACGGCGTCCGGCGGCGCGAGCGCTTCGCGTCACCGCCGGCCAGATCAGCTCCCTTCCCGCGCCACCGTCTCCGGCTCCGCTTTTCCCGCCACGGCGGCGACCAACCGGCGAGGTCGGCACCGCGCATCGAGCAGATGATGCCGGCTGCTGCCTCCATCAGCTCGTCCGCCGCTTCCGCCTCGGCTGCAGCCATGGTGGCCCGCAGCGCCGCAGCTCAGCCTTGGACGGACGGATGGACGGACCGACGAGACCCTGGACGTCGTTGACTGGATGGTTGGCAAGGTGTGAGTGAGATCGATGCGGCGGAAGTGGAGATGTGTGGGTGGGGGATGGAGGAGGAAGAAGAGAGGGAAGGAAGGGGAGGCGAGTGGAAGAAGGAAAGGAACGGGATGTGGGGGCGTGGATGGAGCGGAGGTGGGAGGAGGCGAGGCGAAGTGAACCAAAGCGACCCGCGGCGTCGTCAGGCGGGGAGGGCCTTTAAATGGCGGAATAAAACCGCGGATTAAATAAAAAGAGCCCTGACCCCACACCCACACGACACTCACACACCTCTCCTCCTCCACCTACGAGAGCTACGGCTCCGCTCTCTCTCTACCCCTGCATGTGTGGGTCCCATGAATGCAACCCACTTGCTCGCTGTCGAGCGGGACCCGCCGAACCATGGACCCACAGGTCATAGGCGGTAAGGTCCGTGAGTAGCCGTGTAGCTCACGGTGGCCTGACGCGATCCGACAAGCCGGAGCCTTTCTGCGCCGTCCCGCAGCGTGGCCGCAAGGAAATGAGCCTTGTCGCCGCCGCCTGTCCGGCGGGACCGGGCGTCAGCGGGTGGAGACCAGGAAGTGGGCCCCGAGGCGCCGAGGCGAGGCGCCGCTAGTGCGACCTCGGCGTGGCGTCGCGGCCTTGGCCCTTGGGTCCCGTGTGGAACAAGAGAGGGACGACGCGCGACGCCGGACGCGCCTGCTCTGAGCGGCAGGGGCCCGGCCCTTGGGTGGCAGTGGCAGTGACACGCGGAGTCGCTCGGGTGTGACGACAGCGTTACGCCGGACAAAAGAAGGCCCATCACATCCCCGCCCGACGCTGGTAAAAATTAAAAATAATGGCAGCTTTTTGGCAGTGACACGCGGAGTCGATAATATTCGCCCTTGAACAAAACGTCTTGTGCGCTTCACAGGTTGCCCCAAATTCGGGGCTCCAAACACACCCCTTGACCGCAGCCGCAGCTGCACTGCTCCTGCGAAGAAAAACCAGCGAGCGAGCGACTGTAGCTGCGCCTGGGGCCACGGTGGGACGGAGATGGGATGGGGAGGACGAGGTGTGCATGTGCCTTGGAACGCACGCACGCACGCAACGCAGGCGAGGGGCGCTGGCCGCAACCGCAACAGCAACAGCGCCCGCCCTCCAGTTTGGCAGGTCCGGCGCCTCGAACTCCAGACCCGGCCGGATCGATGAAAGTTTCTGTTCACGTCAGAGGTACTCACGGCCTTCACCAATTACCGGCGGTTGCTTTGCTTCATGCCGTTATTATAGCAGTACTGTAGCACAGCAAAGTACTAGGGATCTTCAAAAATCACACGCAGTCGGGATCTTCTCAAATGTTAATGGTAGAGTTTTTCCGTCCCTTGACACGATTTTTTTTTTTTTGGCGACTGGGGAGTTCATTACTCAAATGGTTCCGGATTACAATCTGCGATCAACATGCCACCACCCAGACCTGTCATCACCTGTGACCAGCTTAGCTAAAGAATGTGCTACAGTATTACATCTTCTAGAATAAAAGAAAATTTAAAGTCTTGGAAATTTAGACTCAATTCCCGGGTCTCTCTCAGAATCATCACCTCTTTGATGCCTGTTTGCATTCCACAGCCGTACTTGGCAATCAGATTCCAGCCAAATTCTCTGGTCACCTGCTTGTTGCGCCATGAGGAGACCATCACGACAGGCAAGTGTGTGCTTCCATCGAAAGTGCATCAAGGCCATGCTCATACCACTGCGCTCGGTTCCTGACACGATTCTGAGTCACATTAGATACGTTTTCGACTTACAGTGACAAAATGTGTATTCCAAGGTGGAAAATCTGCAATTAACGAACCGAAACGTTGGTTCGTCGGTTCATGTGTGGTACTCTACAAGACGAGGAAAAGCCGTCAGCATCTTCGTGGTTCTCTAGCTGACAGGGATGGATATTGGATCGTCGTCCGTGGGGGTGTTTAGATCACCAAAGTGGTGCAAAATTTTGGATGGATATGTCACATCGTGATATCAGTAAGACGTTTTCGTTTTGTTAAATGATAAAATTATCCTATCCTGCGGTAGAATCAGCCAAAAGTTAAAAAGAATCGCAGAACGATTATCTAAACTGTGTAATTATTTTAATTTTTTACCTATATTTCGTGACTTCATACACGCCGCATACCAACCGGATGTGATTTTAATCTTCTTTTGCGATAAATGAAATTCCGGGAGAATTTGGGGATCTAAACACACCCCGTGATGGACTCGCGACTTTCTTTCCTAATTGGGAGTCCGGCCGGTGACGCTGCTTTTCGTTGTGATGATGATAGAAAGAATCGACAACGGAGGACAGCATCCAACCATCTCCCGTCAAGCAAAATTTTACAAACGAAGCAAAAAGCAACCTGTTTTTGCAAGGTGTCGTACCATTAGTATATATACTACTCCTATATGCAATCCTGGTCAGACCGTGTCCAACGAAAACGGACAAGCAGTCCGTCGTCCATTCTGAGCTAATTCGGATCACTTCGATCTAGAGGAACTAAACAAGGCCGATCCAGAGAGGAATGGGGGAAATGGAATCAATTCTCTAAAAAACAACAAAAGCTCATGGGATAAATACAGTAACCAACCCTCTGTACGTCTGGGCCTCTGGGGTTCAGTTCAGATTTTTCCAAGCGCTTTTGTTTAGCTACATCCAAAATTTTTAAGTTTTTTTATACCTCCATCACATCAAATTTTGGACACATGTAAATAAAAGCTTAAACAAGGGTAGGAAAAATAATTACACAATTTGGTTATAAATCACAAGCATTTAATCGCTTTGTTTAAATTTAGTTTACGACGGGATAATATTTACTAAATACAAACGAACGAGTTATCGAGTTGCAAAACTAACGATTTAAACAAGGTACGAGTACTCGTAATTCTCCTCTCATCTGTTGGAGGTATGGTCGCGGACGACGTACGGACTGGACCGGAAATTTCGCTGAGCAGGCCCGGGGAAGGCGTACGCGACCGGTGAAAAGACGCCAGTCGTCCTGCGACTGCGAGCCGTCAGACGCCCCTGAAAACGAGTGGCCGGACGGACGGACGGACGCCCGGCTCACATGCTTCCGCCAGGCGCCCCGCCGTTCCGCATAGCTTTGGCGCGAAGGCACCAATCATACGTGACACTGGCACACGGCACGGCAGATGGTCTGCTGGCTGATCCCAATGGCGATGGCGTGGCCATGGCACCAACCTCTCTCTTCTTGTTCCCCAAGTCCCAGAGAAATTTCCAGGTCGACCGATGCACATCCGCGTGAGTACGTGACCACTAAGCGTCAGACCGTACGTACGTTAATCAGCGACCGTGACATGCCAAATAAAGGCGCAAAGCCGGGGGATTGCGTTGAAATAATCTGGCTGTTTAGCTTCGTTATTATCTGAATGAATGGATTCAATTCATACGTTCTCGGCGGGGTAAAGCCGATCGAGTAGCATCCAAATCCACTCCACCCATGGATGCCTTTTTTCCTTGCCTTCGACTTTTGCATGCGCCGCCGCCGCAGGCATATGCTCAGGGGTGTTCTCCGCTTTCCGGCGACGGACGGCGACATCGACCGGACCGAACGAACCGGCGGCCGGGTGCTTTTGTCCATTGGCTATTCATTCTTTCTTCAGCTAGTGAAGACGCCGACGCCGATGCCATAAAAATGGAAGATCCTGAAATTCATTACCGCACGTACTGTACTACAACCGTACCGGCACAAGGACAGTCAACAGTACATCCATTCAGACTACTGCTGCGGTTAAATTACGCAGTTATTATTATTGGATTGAGAGAAAATGAAAAAATGTGTCGTTGGTTCCTTCCTTAACTACGGTGGCATAAATTTCGGTACATGCACGGACCGAACACCTACGTACCGATGGGGACACTCATGTCTGTCGTCGGTCGGTCGTGTTCGTGCCAAAAGGGTTTCTTTGAAAGAAAATAAAAACAGAGAAGAACGCGAAAGTATCTCTTTAGTTTTCCTCTCTTTTTTCGCTCTTTTTTTTTTAAATAATTCCAGCGCATCTCTCGTGTGCCGGGCACGTGCATCTGGGAAGCCACTTCTGCACACGTATACCACTACTACACAAATTCAGTGTTTGTTTGTTGCACTAGTAATCATCAACATGTGGGCACATGTCCGTCCTGCTACTGTAGGCCGGAATACTCCATTGTAGGGAGTACGCAGGTAGGAGTATTTATACTGCTGCTGCCACTCATATGAACGCTGCACAAGTCAAATGCCACCCACTGGAGCTATTATACCCATCTTTTTGTAGAATGAATTATTGTACTGCTAGTTACACCAATGTTGGGAGCGACGTTGACAAAAGAAAAGGTAACCAACAAGCTTAGACGCACCAGCTCGGTCATTTGTCCGCAACGCAAGTTTACAAATGTGCATTGTACTGTACTCAGGGGAACAATGAATAGCAGAAGTACTGTGCTCAGCTTTTCAAAAAAAAAAAAAAAAGTACTGTGCTCAGATTCTACACATGGGACCCAATCGTCAGGCGAACACCGAGCACCCGACCGTCTGTCAGGGGCCGTGTGCAGTGCAGTCAAAGCAGTGTGGCTTCTCGTTGTACGTTTTCCTTTGTCTCCGTTGTTAGGAGTTCCCTGGACCGTCTGTTCTGTATATAGCCTCCTGTGGTCCCTGTACCGGAAGCAGTAGCACAAATCGTTACGGTGAGTGTAGGGGGTTAATGGGTTATTAAGAAGAGGGTTAGTACCATGTCACTCGTAGTTTAGAGTTTTGGCTGGGTAATGCTGTGTACCAGCAACCAGTACTGTACACCTCTTGCCTGCCGTCGAGCTGGTGCAGTCTTAGCTTTTGCACTGTGCACAGAGCATTTGCACCTTCTACTCTTCTGAACTCAAAGCTGCAGAGCCCACCCATCCCCATTGTACACTGGTCTCGTCTCGGACAAACAAGAAGATACGCGAGGATGCGACATATACACTACTGTATCATACGTACAGACGTGCACTGCGCTGCGCAGCACAGCACAGGAGTAGTAGCCGAGTAGCACAGGGGTGACCTGCCCGGTGAATTGAAGCCGGTGGGTGGTGTGGGTGGCGCTCACAAGGACAAGCTCTCACCAATGCGCACGTTGGAGTACTCCACTTCACAATGGAGGAAGGAAGCTCCAGCTCCTCCCGGACCGGACGTACGCCGTGCGGTCGTGGGTGCACTGTCTGTCCTGCACGTGCTTCCAACAGTGGATTCCAGTTCCAATATGGTTACGAGGAGAAGCAAGCGGTCGGTCGGTGGACGGGAACGGGAAAGGGCCGGGGTTTCAGGTTTGCCTTCATGGGCTACTAGCTACCACACGCGTGCGAAGACGAGCTCGCTCGAGTGGGCGAGTGGGGCAATCGGCCCATGTGCTTGCTATGGATGGACGGCCAGATGGGCCTGGTAGTTGGGAAACTGCAGCAATCCACCCAAACAAACAGCCTGATGCTGCTCCTTGCTGTGAGCCTGTACGGTACGGCCCACGTAGGACGACGCTGTGGTTTCTCCGAACAGACATAAATAATTGGAGCTTTATGCTGTGTGAGCCTGTGCGGTGAGTATTGTTGTGAGTGCCATTTTTCAAAAAAAAAAAAATGGAGTATTATGCATCCATTCATTCATTCAATTTGAACCACAGCTCTATTTCCAGTCAGAAAAAAAATCCCATCGAACGCCCGGCGCGGCGACGTGTATATAGATAGATCGACAGACATGTGTAACATTGCGTGGCACGCAAACGGTCCGTGATTCGTGCGTGGACAATGAGGATGGCGAATTGGGGATCGAGCGCGCGGGCGAGAGCGGAGCTGCCGATGTGGCCGGAGAGGCCCAGCGCGGAACGCCCGGCCGGGCGCGCGTTCGGCGACGTGACGTTTCTTGCGGTGGCATGACCGCGCGCACGGCGGCAGCAGCAGGACACGCGCCCGTGACCTACCACCCGTTCGGCACGCTGGTGTTCGTGCACGTCACCGCATGCCGTGCGCGCGCACGGCTGGCTAGTTTAATTTGGGTCTGGCCGCGGGGCGTTTGCGGGTGTGCGTGTGCCCGACCAACAAAACCACCAGCAGCATCTGAAATTCTGGATCCAGGGAGGCTGCTTCCGATCCGGCAGGACAGGATATACTCGATATACGTACAGTACATACTACGCTCAGCGATGGCGCCGGCCTCTCGCTGTCCATCGCCATCACCTGTGCCGGTACCCCAGGCCAGGAGACCAGCTCGCCCGCCGATCGTATCGTATGCCAACTCAGTACGCAGCCACAATAACCCAATACTACTACCACATCACCATCTCGATGGCAGCATATATGTGCTTCTCCGTGTGTGCACATCTATACAGTCCCTACACACGTCCCGCGCCACTGGATGGACATGGACGTACGTACTCCTTGCTGGATCGCATGCAGCAGCAAGTGTTGACGCACGCTGCAGCTAATGCTAGGCTGCTTCGCTACGCCTTCTTCTACTGCTGTTATCCACTCCATGCACCGGATCCATCGATCGCGAGGAAATAAATAAAATAAATAAAATAAAAATAAAATAAAAACAGTGTGGAAGCGAGAACGCGCGGTCATTTGGATTGCCCAGGGTTGGTTGTTCCCAGAACTCCAGAACCAGCGGCGAGTGCATGCATGTGCGTGGTGTGAGATTTGTGGTCACCCCTCGGCCGGCCGGCCGGCGCACGCGTGTGCGAGCGAGCGACGCCCGCAACGAGGCTCAAAAGTCGCCCGGACACCAGGCGCCGGGCCGTTATTCGTGCCTGTGCGCGCCTCCCTGCTGCTCTGGAGTGCAGGTACCCTGCTACTAGTAGGCTTGTCCCAAACTGTACCACTTCCACGACACATGTCTGGGGGATCATCGGCAGTTGGTGGGTGGGCCGCATGCGCCGTGCCGTGCGTGCGTCGTCGGAGCCGAGCGACGTGAGCATCAAGCCGGAAACTCCTGCGCGTTCTTGTGAAAATCCGAGCCGTTTTTTCTGTGGATCTGCTGCTATCTGACACGTGCGTCTCGGCGCGTGGTTTCACTGAGCCACTCTTCGTTCTTCTTTCCACTTGTTTCATGTTTGGTTGGTGAGTAGAGTTTGGCCGCCACACTTATGATTTCTGCATGCTTTTTGTCGTCTTGGCATCGTCTGCGTCATGTGGCGGTGGCGAGGTTAATGGCGAGTCGATTTCACGCATGCACAACTTGCCTACTGGAAGTGATGGCGTGGCCAACCAATTTAGTGACTGTCGAGGTGGAGAGTGAACGAAACAACGAGACTTCATGCAGATGGCGGCTCAACTTTTAGGTGTGACGAGGTTTAGGTGGCGACCAAACACCCCCTAAGTTTAGCGTGGTAGTGTGTGGCTTGGAGCCAAACATGCCCTTACGCCTGGTTTAAGTTACCAAGCGTGTTGAGTTGTTGTTGTTTTGCCTGCGTGTACGGCCCCGTGTCCGGTGTCACTCTATCTCGTCCTAGCTGCTGCTCGCTTGTGCGTCACTGTGCTTTATTACGGAGTACTAATCCGAGTGTCCGAGGCTAATTAATATGAGCATGGCGATGTGTCATGATCTGTACGTGAATACTCTCCCTCGTGGTTTTGAGTTTTGATCCTTGATTGATGTACTTCCCTCATGCTTTTCAGTTTTGACAAGGGCAGGCAAACCTGTCATCGTTGTTCCAGCTTCTAAGCAAGCAAGGATCTTAGGGCGTGTACAGCCCATAGGGCGTAATCACCTCGATTATATCATACCTGATAAAGTAAAAAGGAAAAACGGGTACAATCCAGGGATCTATTCGTTGATTTGCAATTTGTTTAATACGTTGATGTAGTAGAGCATCGATGATAAATAATTTTTGTATTCAATGTGTTCTTCGCACTATCATCGGCTGTTCATGGCAAATTTAGAGACTGATTGAACACACTACTATATATAAGCTGCTTTTGGGACATGATCCAAGCAGCTTCACGATAGGAGCATGCACACACAACTTGACAACATCAGTAGCAGTACCAGTACCTTTACGAAAATAAAACAAAACAAGGTGATTTCAGAACAATTAGTAACGAAGTTTCAGAAGTTTTAGAACAACAAAACAAGGTTCCTGTTTAGGATCGCGAAGGATCTCCAACGATAACTCGAGGAAACGAGAAGGATTCGGTAAGAAGGAAGCAGAGGTAAGAAGAAGAACAGAGGGAACGACGACGATTTTATTCAGAGAGAGGGAAAATGTGCAGTTACAAATCAGTTCAGGCCTTCAACTCCAAGCAACTCGGGCTTATAAGTGCCCCTACGCTAACAGGCCACGTACCGACTCCACCACCCAACTCGCCATGGGCCCAAATACAAACAATGGCCTCCGGCCCAATACCTACGCCAAACTCAACGAAGGCACACCCAGCTTAACACCTGATCAATGCCTGTTGTCAGATAATCTTCAGCAGTTCACCTCCGGTCTTGTGCAGGTTCCTGACATTGCCCCCTCCTCGAATTCCAGCTTGCCCCCAAGCTGGGCATGTGAATAAGCTCCGGAGCATATGAGACACCTCCCTCCCAAGTCACCCCTCTAGGTAGGATATTTAGCGGTTTAGGGTTTAGGCAATCTTTTTTATTACCTGGTTTAGAAAAAAAAATCAGACCCATTTGGAATTTAAATGGATTTTTGTACTTCAACAGTCCAACTGAATAGAGTACTGACCATGTATTTCTGCATGTTGCTTCTACGTGAAAGATACAAAAGCAAATCCATTTGACATCTTGTTAGAGTAGATGTAATCCAAAGCTGTAATATCTTGGTAGCGAAATCGATTATAAGAGATACTTGGTCTAAATTTACTGAGAATGGCATCAGTCATAGCCATGAATTATGAGTGCTAAATATAGTACCATGCATTCGAGAATGAGTTTTTTTTGCTAAGAATGGCATCGGCCTGGTCCTTATTGTACCAGTAGGATATAAAGATGTGTCAACAACACCACCAGCTCCTCAGCTAAGGCCGGCCTCATCTGGAATTGCAAAACGCAAGTCAAGCAAATGCAGCATAAGGAATTTAAAAACCTGACACTTGACTGAGAAATGATGATATCATAGGTGTTGCTGTAACGACTCTTAGATGTCTAAATACTGCATGAATGTTTACCATGGTAAACAATTCCTTGTGAATGAATGAAAAGCATTACCCACTAAATTCCTAAATACATCTACCATTTGTTCCGCTGTCAAATATCTTTTATATGAAGTAAAATCTCCTTACCAAAAACGAGCTTGGAGCAGATCGCCGGCCGACCGGAGGCGCCGTGCTCTGTTCCTGCGGTTCAAGGCAGGTTCAGCGTTGGGGGGCCGGATGGGGCAAATCGGCGGCAGCAGCACCAAGCAGGGCCAGTGCGGCGGCGGCGCGCTACCACCGACCGTTGCTGGCCTAACATGTCGTTGTCTCTTGTTGGCCTAGCCAATCCAGAGCCGCTGTTACCAGCCAGGGTCTCGAACCTGACTGACTGCAGGTCACAGCCGGTCGGTCGACGATTTCGTTTCCTTCTTTTAGTAAGGAAAAAGTTTAGTTTCGGTCGCCAACTTTTGCTTAAAGTCCGATTTTGGTCCCTCAACTCCAAAACCCGGACATAGCGGGTCCTTTAACTTTTCAAACCGTGCAGATTTCGTCCCTCGGCGTTTGGACGGTGGTTTTGCTACAATAACTCGGTTTTGCTACAGTGACTGTGGTTTCGTTTTCTTTTTTTATTTATTTAATTTGAATCTTTCAAAAATCATAGTAAATCACAAAAATTCATAAAATAGAAAAAATCTAATTTTGTTGGACTTCACATGAGTAGAGCTACGCAATGAATATATAATATGGTATACTTTTATATAAAGTTTTTTTGCTAGGTTTTGCCTTTTTTATTTATTTCTACTCAATCTTTAAAAAATAGTTTACAGAAAAAATTATAAAATAAAAAATCTAATTTTATTGCCTTCATAGCAAAAGCTTTGTACTAAGGGTTTTTACCAGGTTAGGTTAGCTAGGTTTGCTGTTATTCGTACGTATCGCACGCGAAGCCGCTAACCCCATCGATGGATCTGGCCAATAAATTAAATAGTACACCTATATATCTTTTATTGTAAATATGCTCATATGGAGTCTAGCAAAATTGGTTTTTCAATTTTATGATTTTTTATAATTTATTATGATTTTTTAAATATTGAGCCAAAAATAAATAAAAGTTAAAAGGAAAACCCTATAAAGAAAAATTTATATTAAAATACCATATTATATATTCATTGAATAACTTATGTGGAGTCCAACAAAATTGGATTTCTATTTTATGAACCCGGATTTACTATGATTTTTGAAAGATTCAAATTAAATAAAATAAGAAAAAGAAAAAACTAAACCACAGCCAATCGGGGAGCGAAATAAATGAAAACCACTGAAAGGGAAAAAACTTAACCGCATATTGAAAGCTGGAGGTTCAGATTTGTCCGATTTTAGCTTGGATGGTTGAAAAAACGGACTTTAAAGAAGCAGTGACCAGAAGACTTTCTTTTCCTTTGCAGCAAGTTGGATGGAGGCCCATGAAGGGCGGCCCACCTAGTTTCATTTCCCTGGGAGCAGTGCAGAATCCCACTCGCCGGCAAGCAAAACCCTCTTCCTCTCCGCCGCCGCCGCAGCCATGGCAGCCGCCGCCGCTCATCGCTCCCCGCCGCCGCCGCGGCGTGGGCCCGCCTCCTCTCCTGCGGCCGCACGGCCTCGCGGAGTCCACACTCCTCGCCAACGCCAACACCTAGGCTCGCGGATCACGCCGCCGCGCGCCACCTGGCATTCTCCGCCTCGGCCGGGGCGCTAGGCCTCCACCGAAGATCCAGTACGAGCGGGCAGTGTTAACACGAGCTGCTCGCTCAGGTCGAGCGCGAGCGCCAGCGGGAGCGCCGCGCCAAGGACGGCGGCAGGACCAGGAGGGAGAGCCAGAGGAGGGAGGAAGAGGAGGACTACTTGGGCGTCAAGCCGCTCATCGAGAAGCTCCGAGAGAAGCAGGGCCAAGGAGACGGCCGCCGACGAAGGTTTGGGAGCCCCACCGACTCCGACAGCGGCAGGGATGACGAGCGCGCTACACGCCCGATGCCGTAAGCGACGCGTCGACGAGTTCGAGCGCAAGTGCAACCGCCATGAGGAGTACCTGCAATCATTCGCAGAGGCCGGTAGGAGACCTCTCTCCTCATCCCGTCCTTCCATCCATTTCCACTGCATTTACTTACTTTGCCATCGCCAAACGTGACAGACACCCTCGACGAGGCTCACAAATGGATGACCAAAATTAACAAGTTCGAGGAGCGCCATCTCAAGCTGCCACTGGGTACAGGGTCATCGGCGACATGATGAACCTTCTCAAGGATGCTACGGGGAAAAAAGCGCTTCATTCTCCTTCAGAGCTCAACCGGGCTGTCAGGATCATGGAAATCAAGGAGGCATACGACCCCAGTAACCCTGCAAACTTTGGGCTCATCAAGCACCAGCAGGTTGCTTCTCAGAGGATGTCATGCTCAATACCGGCTTTGATAAGGAGAAGCAGATGATCAAAGGGGCAGAACAGGGGTGATGAGGAGGAATTCAATGAGGAGAAGGAGAGAGATGATATGCTCATAGAGAAACTCAATGCCATTGAAAAGAAGATTGAGGAGAAGCTACAACTGTTGGATCCTTTGGTAAGAAAGGCAGAGTTTTGGAGGAGGAGATCAAGGAGTTGGTGGAGGGCGTAATTCCCTGTCTGAGAAGAAGAGGAGACCTATGTACACAAAAAAGTAAGTAAAATCATCAATTGAAAATGGTCCAATCGGGCTAGCAAACTTTGGTCTGGATCTATCTTCCATTTGATGCCTTTCATGTTGCATTAACTATGTGCTAACACGGATACACGCCTTACAGGGTTTTGATGTGAAAGTTATCGACGTTAACAGGACATGCAAAGTCACAAAGGTTAGTGTTCTTTGTTTGAGTGACTTCAACTGCTAATCATAGCCTTTTTGCCAACTCTGTTGGGTAATTTTACATTGTGCTTATCAGGGAGGACAAATAGCAAAATTCACAGCGCTATTGGCCACTGGAAATTACAATGGTGTGTTGTTGGATTCAGCTAAAGGCTAAGGCCCAACAGCCAAGATTGCAATACAGAGTATGGATAATTTACCTTTCAAACAAATTACTAAACTTGTTCCTGTGCCAGTTAAGGCAGTAGCATTGAGTTGTAGATTGCTAATAATAGATAAAACAACTGGACCTTTGTGGGTTGGAATATTTATGGAAGTAGTATATGTATTCTATAATAGATAATCCTTGACCTCGAAAATATCTGATTAGTTACCTGGGAATCTCTATCGTATGCTTGATGGTTGAGCAACTGGTTTCATGCTTCATTTGGAATTAGCTGAGCATATAGGTCTTACAGGAAGTGTTGTTTTTATCCTCTTCGCCAGGCATATGAGAAATGCTTTCAGAATCTCCACTACATGGAGCGATATGAGAGATCACACAATTGCTCATGCTATCCAGGCCAAATATGAGAGAAAACGGTGAACACACACAGAAATATCAAATCTCTCTTGTATTTGTGAATCCTGCTGTGGTAACTGGTGGGCCTGAGGGCTGCTTGTGTATCTTAAGATTTACCTCTGGCCTGGACCAATGAGGAGTGGAATGTCTGCTGCGGGAAGGACTGTTGAGACTGTGTTGTACTTGGCTGGTTTCAGCAACGTCAAGACAAAGGTGTGATTCTAAAGTCCAAGCGATCAGTATCAGTCCTTTTCTGTTTCTTAATTGTGATTTTCTTTTTCTTGCTTTTTTGTCTAGATTATTGGATCAAGGAACCCACTTAATGTGATTAAAGCTCTCTTCATAGCTTTGAATGCTGTATGTGCCTATTTCTTGTTCAAGCCCATTACAATCTCCTCATTCTGATCTGATATTTATTTATAGATCATCTTGTCTAATTTTTCAACCAACTTGTTTCCAGATTGAAACTCGAAGGATGTCCAACAGAAGTTTGGGCGCACTAAAATCGAGTCATATTTATTGTAACCATTTGATTGTTTGGAGGACTCAGAGGCGAGTCAAGCCTCTATAGGTTTTTCCCTGAGAAGACCAAGGAGGCAAATGGCGCCCAACCAATGAGAGCCCTCTTTGTTTTGGTGGTGATGTCGACCATTGAGGGAGGGTGCTTGTTGAGCGGCAAAAATGCCAGTGCCAACAGTAATCAGATAAATAGCCGTATTCCCCCAACTCTGTGTTTTAGAACTGAATGAACCTGGGGACAAGCATTTGAGGGGTTCTTGTATAAATCTCCAAGATCAAAATCAAAATTGCCTCATTTTTGTTATGACAAGGTGCCTTGTTTTAGTTACCATAGCTTCTTCTCCCTGCATACTGTTGTTTGGATGATAAAATGAATTGAATATTATTTTTTTTCATGAGTTAATGTAGGGCAATATGCCATCTTGCTCATTCATTGTGTGTGTCATGTGATTGACTGAGTGCTGGTGGTGGTTGGGATCCAGCATTTTGAACTAGTTGATTCTGTGAGAAACTATAATAGGTGGGATTATTCATCCCTGTCTTGTTAATTGAGGCATTTACCATTTGTTTTGTTTATTGACATTATAGCACACCATCCACATACAGTTGATGGATCATATCACACACAAGTAGTAGACACAGTTTAGGGGGTGTACAGCAGCAGCAAGTATAGGGCAGTAGCTTTATTTTATTTTGCCTGCCACCCGGCTTCCTCTGGCGCCAAAAGTGGATAATTAGTTGCACATATACCACTTTTATCATTTTATTCCTGTCAGCTTGGAAGCCAGTTTGTATTGCATATGGGCGCTTTGTTGGCCATATGCATGAACATAGGTATATATAGCGCCCAGGTACATAGATTAGCAACAGTAATGTTTAGAATGAGAATAAAATGATTCTATATAAGATGGTAAGTCATTAGTCTATTCTTAACTTATTCCTGATGAATAAGGCGATGACAAATCAACCTGTTTAAGTAGCACAAAACAAACAAAACAAAGGTAAAAGAGTAAAATGATGGTGGACTAACGAACAAACATCATGTAAAGTGAATTGTGAATGTGAAGCGAGGCTATATATATATACTCGTTCTATTCCCAATTACAAAGGTATCACTTTTTCTCTTGATACATATATAGTAAAAATTTAACCATGAAGTTAATATTTGATTGAGCTGAAGCGGATGTTGTTATAGTCAGAGATTACAAGCCCTAGAGCACCTCACCTTAATACAGAGATATATACAATTTAGAACGGTGCATTTGATTGAGCTGAATAAATATAGAAAATAAAATGATAAAACACAACTAGATTTTATTATCCTAGAAGATATTAATATGTCTGAACCGTTCAATACTTGAGATCACCTATTACTTCTTTAGGAGGTAATAGTTGAAACACATATTTATTTAATTTTTTAATTTGGTAAAGATAGGATAAATAAAGGAAAGTTTTTAGGTATAAAATGTTTCTTTCACATCTTATTGATATATGCGTGATCTTTGTGATACAAAAATCATTTTATTTTGTAACTTTGAACATGACATAATTTGATCATCTTATATTGCCATGATAGCTAATATCCGCGATATAATTTGATTAGCATATAGTTTTTCATTCACCTGTACGTGACAGCTACAATTCAAGTTGTACTGTGTTTGATTCGAAGCGTTCATTGTATATACTCTCACTTAAAATAAATATAAATAGAGTATCAAGTCTTAGTAGTAAAAAAAAAAAAAAAAAAATGTTGTGAAGCGTGTGTTGATGGTGGTGTTTGGGGTGTGTGTGTGTTTGGGGGGGGGGGGGGGGGCGGGCGGGGGGGCATGGCCCCTACCAGCCCCTTAGCTCGGCCACTTGTTGCTATCTAATCAAAGTTACCTGCCAAAATGCAAACCGCACCTATCACAACTTATGCAATGTGCACAATTAAGCTACCAAAAGGAGTGACTGATAATATTAGGGTTATAAAGTTGTCATGTCGGCATGGAAAGTCTAAAAAAAAAATTAGGTGGCAACCTAGTTGCTTGGCTAACTGTCCTCTTACCCAAAGACAAAAGGAGGGCTTGGGATTATCAACCTTAGTTTGCAAAATGATGCCCTGTTGGTGAAAAACTTGAGCAAGTTCTGTGACAGAGGCGATATCCCTCGGGTTAGAATGATCTCGAACAAATATTACACAAATAAAGTTCCACATGTATAGAGAGGTGGGATCCTTTTGGTGGAAGGATGTTTTGAGACTAAATATCTTATTCAGAGGAATACCAAAATGTGACATTGGGGATGGAAAGTCGGCTTTGCTTCTGGGATAATCTCTGGACTGATGAAATTCTATCAAACAAATACCCAAGACTCGCCTCCTTTGCTAGGACAGATGGTGCTTCAGCGTTAGAAATCATGCAAGCAGAGGATCTGGACTCCATATATATATTCATCTTACCCCTTTCGGATGAAGCTCTAGATGAGCTTGAAACTTGCAAATCCAGCTGCAATCCATGGACTATAATGATGATGCTAATGATAAAATGTGTGCCTATCTGGGGTGGCGTTGGCAAATATACATCCAAAAATACTACTCTTATGTCTTGTGTGGTCTTGATGCTCACCCTGTCTTCAAAGTCATTTGGAAATCAAGATGTACACCCAGTATCCAATATTTTGCATGGCTCATTCTTGTTGATAGACTCGTTACAAAAGATATGTTGCAAAGGAGACACATACAAGTGCAGGGCAGTCAGGCATGTGTTATGTGAACCTCAGGGATCATTGGAGACTATTGATAACCTTTTCTTTGAGTGTCTGTTTGCTCAAGAATGCTGGCAGAAAATTTGGTGTTAACTGGAACACAACTTTAAGCCTGTAGGACAGATTCAGCCATGCTCAGGCTACACACACACACCTCTCCTTTTTACTGAAGCAACGTTGATAGCATATTGGGAGCTTTGGAAGCTTAGAATTGACAAAGTTTTCCAACGAAGAGAACCAAGTCCAACTCTCTGGCCGATGGATTTTTAAGTCACAATGCCTCATGTTAGATTTAAAGTAGACTTAAGATCTTCTTTTTGTGTTTGGTTAGATGTCTTCAGTTAATCCCCTGCTCATGTAACTCTTAGAAATTTATTCTTTACTGTGGGATCTCCATAACAGTCTTTTTGGTAAAAAAAAAAAAAAAAAAAAAAAGGCAAACGGCAATCGCTAGAGGCTATTTGGTGAGACATCTCTAGCCGCTCGGCTTGAGGTTAGATTATTGCCTGTTCCTTAATTTCTTCGATTATTCCAATCAAAAACTACCACTCTGATCTGCAATCAATGTGCTCCATTACTCGATTTCAAGTGTACTGTACATACTACAACTACATGCAGGTTAACATTTTGTTAATTTGTTTGTTTTTTTAAAAAATTCAGTAGGGGCTCCAAACCCTCCTGTTTTTCCTAAAAAGACATCTACATGGAAGGCTCTGCAATGCAGCGCTGCATGCTACTGTACTGAATTCTCGTGCTACTTGAAAGAGAGAGGGTGATTTTTTTTTTTTCTCGTTTGGAAGACACCAGGCTGAACGGCTGCTTTAAATTGGGACACTGTGGCGTTGGGTTGCCGGCACTGCAGCTGCGGGGAATGCACCGACGGTTTTGAACGTCAAGCAAGATTGATGAAGCATTGCTTTCGGCAAATAGCAACAGGGCCGTTCAGTAGTACGTAGTACTGGCTATATTTAATTAGTAATTATCATTACTCTGATTAATAATCACGACTGCCGTTTAGTACTTCTTCACGTACACTGCCTCCGTTTCTATACACTCTATTCGTTGCAAAAAAAAAAAAAAAAAAAAAAAAAAAGGAAAAACTTTATAGGTCTACTCAAACCCAAACTATCCTGTATAGGTTTGTAAAGAAAAACATCAAAGTTTATGACACCCAATCACTATACTATGAAGCTATACTACATGACAAATTCAGTGGTAGAATCCGGTATATTATCTGTCTCTAAACTCGAGTAGCCTTTGTTTTTTTTATAGTTTGGCAGTTGAGTATTTTAAGATAAGCTACGTGCTAACCTATAAGCTGATGTGCCTTTTAGAATCAGTTACTCAGATACAGTACATTAATTTTTTTAGTAGCTACAGTAGCAACTTATTTTAGTCAATGTAAACGGTCTTCTTCCGATTAGTGTAGCACTGTATCTGTCTCTGCCCATGGTTTAGGGCCTGTTTGGTTCGCGTGAGACTAGGGACTAATTTTTTAGTCCCAATTTAAATTCTAAATAACCAAACATAAGGACTAGGGACTAATTTTAATCCCATGGTCCCAATTTCACTAAGACTCTTGGGAGGGCTGGGACTAATTTTTAGTCCCTATTGTCTCTAGTCCCCCAGTACCTCCATCCAAACATGCCCTTAGTCTTAACACTTACTGTGTACTACTATCAGCAGTCTTTTAACAGCTCGGTTACTTGTTGAATGATTAACACACTCAATGCCACTGGTACAGTGAACAGTGATATCAACTGGCCAGCTCGGTCGGTCGGTGTGCACTCGGCTGGCTGATGCCGATAGGATCGTGTCGTGAAGAGCAGACCAGAGCAGCTGAACGGAACTGAAGTTGGTGTGCGCGGCAGCACAGCGCCATCAACCGCAGCCGGCCGTGCCGTGGTGATGGGCAGCGATCGCCATCCCTCCCCATCCACAGCTGTGACTGTGAGCTGCAGAGCGGTGCCTTTTCTCAACTGCCACATGACACGCGACCACCACCAACCCTACAAGAGCAAGAGCTGAGCTGCACCGCCAGTCCCTCTCCTACCCCCTGCCGTCCGTGCACCACGAGGACGGACTTACCGGGTTACCACTCCGGCCTCTCTCTTTTCTTGTCGCCATCGCTATCCCTCCCACCGTGCTCCGTCTCTCTCACTGACCCTGCAGCTCAAGAAAGGGTTACGCGGTGGCGAAAAAAACCGAGAGAGAGAGAGAGGATCAAGTGGCTGGCTGGTGGCTCAAGAAACGAAACCAGAGGGGAGGAGTGCACACAACTACACAAGGGTGATTGGGCGCCCAAGAGCCGAGAGCGCAGCCGTGCAGCATTCTTTTTCCCCCTTTGGATTCCCTGACTCGCATGGTATCTGGTCAGAAAAGGCACAGACTTTAGTGTGCCTCTTGTTGTTGTAACGCCCCTGTCTGTCTCTCTGCTCCTGCGGCTCCTGCGGGGGAGGCTCGGGTGCGTGCGAGCAAGCGCCGAGGGAGGGAGGCGGGAGGAGAGAGAGACGAAGGTGGGGTGGGGGAGGAGTAATGAAGTCAATGCCGCCGCCATTGCCGCTCCTCTGCTCCTCCGTCTTCGTCGTCTTGCTGCTCCTGTTGTGTCGCCCGTTGGTGGCCAATGGGAGGGGCACACCGCCTTCTCCGGAGGGCACATCGGCGGCGCCTCAGCCCGCGCTGCAGCCTACACCCACCGCCGCCGCCGTGCTTCCTGCGGCCGCGGGGCCTCCTCCCTTAGGTAGGCTGGAATGCTGGATCAAACGAAACCGAATTCTCTTCTTTTTGCGGGGTTAATGAGTCAGATGTTCCTGGGTTCTTCATCCTCGCTTGGCTGTGTGTTGTGCTACGCTTTTTGGTCGGGAATTAGCTTCAGTTTTTTTTTTTGGAAAAAAAAGTTTTACTGCTGATTCGTTGGGCAAAGGCAAACTAACTGGAGTGGTTATTTCCTTTCGGATTTTCCATTTAGGAAATTGTGCGGAATCTAGTGGAGTTTCATTTGCTTATTAGACTTAGCATTCCTATTGAAATGAGGGGGGATATTTGGATTTGAGGATCATATAACCTCTCTATAAGGAAACAGTTGACTGCCGTCAATATTGTCGCATTTAACTCAATTTGCAGAAAACATATGCTTTCTTTTGTAGTTAAACTGTTAAAGAATATCGTTGAAACTCCAATTTTACCCACTTCAGATTGGTTCCGAAGCAGCGTTCATCATGTTTGCTTTTGTGGTGTTGTTGCAGGGGTGATTGTGGTGGAGAGGCACCACCACCTCCGCACGGAGCTCATCGCCGCCATTGTCCTCTCATCCGTCGCCAGCGTCGTGATCACCATTGCCGCACTGTATGCCTTCTTGCTGTGGCGGCGATCTTGGCGAACCATGGTGGATTCAAGGACACCCAGAGCATAGGTCTTGGCCTGATTGGTTCTTGTTTCCCTTGGTTGACTTGCTTTGCTCCCCATGTGGCCATGTGAGTCCCTTACCTAAGCTTCTGAAGATCTGACCTACTCACTTGCGTTGTTCAGATACCACAAGGATTGCTTTTGTACCAATGTTGAACAGCTTCAACTCGTACAAGACTACCAAGAAGAGTGCTGTGGCCATGATGGATTACACATCTTTGGAGGCAGCAACTGAAAAATTCAGTGAGCAATGTCCTTGGGTTGGTGGGTTTGGGTCTGTGTACAAAGCCAATTTTGATGATGGGAGGTTTGCTGCTGCGGTGAAGAGATTGGATGGTGGGGCTGGAGCACATGATTGCGAGAAGGAATTTGAGGTGATAATCAGCTTTTGCCAAAAATTTTTTATCCACAAAACTGTCCATTTAAATGGTTGTGTTTGGATTGTTGTTTTTAATTAAACAGTGTTCTTAAAAGAATTTATGATTGATTGAATCGGCAGAATGAGCTAGATTTGCTGGGGAAGATTCAGCATCGAACATTGTGTCCCTTGTGGGCTTCTGTATTCACGAGGAGAGCCGTTTCATTGTTTATGAGCTGATGGAGAATGGGTCACTGGACTCACAGCTTCATGGTATCAATTGTTTTTTTCGGAATTTCTACAGTGTTTTGTTGTTTCCTTATGTTTATTATTGAGCGATGATTTTTAATGGAAGAAACTAGAGAATATAGAAGCTTCGGTGTAATCCCCATGGTTTTGTATCCAGGGCCATCACATGGATCAGCTCTGAGCTGGCATATTCGGATGAAGATTGCTCTTGACACAGCAAGGTTCACTTTTTGCACCTTCTCTTAGTATGGTTAACTATGTTGTCTTCTTATGACTGTATTTTATAATATGCATCTGTATCTGAACCAACCAGGGGATTAGAGTACCTGCATGAGCACTGCAACCCACCAGTTATCCATAGGGATCTGAAGTCATCTAACATACTTTTAGATTCAGACTTCAGTGCTAAGGTATGCCTTGACTCTAGCCAACTTAATATTGCTATTGTATTGACCAATGACCACAATTTATATGAGTATACGACCTAAATACAAAATAAAGGGCCAGTGTATTAATTCTTTCTTATTCGGCAGATTTCAGATTTTGGCCTTGCCGTGATTAGCGGGAATCACAGCAAAGGGAATTTAAAGCTTTCTGGGAGTACGGGCTACGTGGCCCCTGAGTACTTATTGGATGGTATATGTGCCTCTCTTTTTTTCCGTCGCCTCGTGTCTCACTTGTGATCCTGTTTGTAGAAGTGTAGAGTACTCTTTATTCATCACAACCATGACACTTGACTCTAACCATGTGTAACTGCATTGAATTCAGGGAAGTTGACTGAGAAGAGCGATGTATATGCGTTTGGGGATGCGTACTTCTAGAACTTCTACTGGGAAGGAAACCTGTTGAGAAGATGGCACAATCTCAGTGCCAATCAATTGTTACATGGGTACGCAGCGTCCCAAATCATTATAATCTAGTGTCAATTAAACAGTAGAATATTACCTCCCAACATGCTAGAATGGAGGCAGATAATTTGACCTATTGACTTCTGACATATTGCCGTACTTGGATTCAAATGCAGGCCATGCCTCAGCTAACTGATAGATCCAAACTCCCTAACATAATTGACCCCATGATCAAGAACACAATGGATCTGAAACACTTGTACCAAGTAAGCATTTCAAGTCATTAGAGTATTGTATGTTTCACGTGCATTTAGCTTTTTAACTGATTAGGCAGGTGCATTTCTTCTAGGTTGCTGCAGTGGCTGTGCTCTGTGTGCAACCAGAGCCAGAGATACAGGCCATTGATCACCGATGTACTCCATTCTCTGGTACCTCTAGTGCCCATGGAGCTTGGAGGAACGCTGAGGATCAGCCCAGAATCACCCTATGCTACACAGATGCAATCTCCCATTTGAGATAAATGAAACATGGACATGATTGGAATTGAGGATTCAGCAAGGCCTGTCAAGTGGTTCAAAAATCAAAACCCCAGATAACTTATGAAGTTGGGCACGGGTTCTTGTTCCTTGCTTGCATTGCCTTCCATGGTTTGTCTGAGTGCCAATCTGAGGTGCTGCTACATGTCGAGCTGTGTTGGAACAGTTTTGGGTTTGTGGAGGAGGGCTATGTATTTCCGTGGCTGTACAAAAAGTAAATGAAGTCCTTCCACCTCTTTTTATGGATCTGTTAACTTCTGTATAGATTAAAGGTTTTCCACACTGTAACTCATCAGTACTACCACAAGAAAATATTATTTGTTCCTGTATGGATGGTATCTAACACGGGTGCAAACCACATCTTCGATTGCAACAGTGAAAACCCTTTGCAAAAACAAACTTAGGAGTTTTCAAAAAATTGAAACTATGCACACCACTATTGCATCTATAGATGTGCATTGTCACAAAATTTGAGATTTGTAAAAATCCATATGAAAATAACAAATTTTACTTGCATATGCAGTAGAGGACAAAATTCCAGGAATTCTGTCCTTTAGTGCATATGAAAATGAAATTTGTTATTTTCATTTGATTTTTTACAAAACAAGTTTGGATCTCAAATTTTAGCAATGCACATCTACAAATGCACTATTGATGTGCATAGTTTCGGCCAAAAAAACTCTAAGTTTGGATAATGTGGTTTTTTCATGGATTGCACCGTAGATGTGGTTTGCACATAATATGCTTTGTGAAACTGTTTGAACTCAATCAAAAGAGTTTCAAGGCTGAATCATGACATCACTTGCTTGACTCTGAAATTTTGCTTGTGCCACCAAATTACTTGCAAGACATGCATTCCGTGTTACCTGCAGAGCTGGATACCATGTAAATCACTTTTGGTACTTTTTATTGTGCCTGGGTTTTAGAGTGCAATCCATCCAGGTGCTTTCCCTAATTTCAGCTTCTGAATCAAAATGTTTAGCGTGATTCATGGAATTGAATTATGAGACTATGCCTATGAACTAGTACCACCAGGGAAAGTGGTGTGAAAAAAGAAGAAGTGACCATGTGCGTATTAGGTAGGAAACCAAGAGACCATTTTCATATGGTTGAGTGATCATAGGTTGCAAGAAAGCGCCATACATGCAGCAGCAGCAGCAGCAAGTGAGAAAAAGGCGACAATGTTCAGTGCGATGACAAGAGGCGATATGCGTTGCATTTGTCGCTTTGTCGGTTCAGAGATTAGCCAAAATTGCTCAGCTCACAGGTTGTTGGGGGGGACCTTATTACGTCCATACCAACTTTAGCAGGTATGTAGATTAATGCCATGACTAATGCTGTGTTTGGTTTGTTATACACTAATAATTTCTAATGGTGTGTCATCAGGTAGTTGGAGATACTGTTCAGTGTTCAGACTTGCTTGGAAATTAGTTTCTGGGTTAATCACTAGTGAGTGGTGCCGACTGTTGAACAGCAACGTGGTTTCAGCTCTGATGTCTGACGAGTCTTTGTCTGTAATGTCATTACACACCTGAAAGCCAACTGAGTGGTTCATGCAATGCAAGATCCCAGTATAGTAACATCCTGCTCTTCATCACCATGAGTAATTTAGTCTTGCTTTTTCTGTCTTTTTCCACCTAACCTCCATATGGTTACAATGTGTTGAGAATGTAGAATAATGCTTTGTCCTAAGCCAGAAGGCTCTGATTTCGTGGCAGCATGTGTGTGTGTGTATATAGGGCTGTCTTTATGCACCTTTTTGGTAATTATGAACTCTTTGTTTATAAATTTTTTGTTTATAAAAGGACATATACGCTGAATTAACAAAGATCATCACAGGAGGACCCCACTAGCCTATGAACCTTCCTCATCAATTTTAATATGACAAAGGTACCATTAGTAAATGGAGCTTAATGGTTAGTTTTTTTTTTTTTGTTACAGAGAAATATTATCTGAAAACAAAGTAAATTTGGTGAAGTGTAGCCCGGGGTGAGGACCAAAAATCTTTTAACAATTCTTATATTTAGCATAAGATAGCTCGTAAAAATGTAGATTTAGGCCGACTCGAAAGATTTAAAAATACCTTATACTATTTTTTTTGAAGTGTTTCTAGATCTGGCACTACTCGCTCGTTTATGCGCCAAGCGATTCGTTTCACGTTTCATGACCGCCGCGAGCATCTTGGGGCCAGCTCTGACATGGATCACGTCTTCACGTGCATTTGCCAGTTTAACTTGCACAGATCACGGACGTGCTACTAGTAGTTATACAAGTTTACCTGCTCTGCCGGATGCCGCCACATGAAGATGATCGCGATGAGGTCGGTTTTTATCTGAGATCGGATCCGATCTGATTTGATTTGATGATGCATTAGCACCTCACCTCACCTCGCATCTGAGGATTGAAGCCTCAGTCTGTGTTTTTCGTGCATCGCGCCTGTCCTTGTGTAGTTTTTAAAAGAAACAGCAGGACTGTCTAAGTTTAAGCTCCTTATGGACAGGGGGCCTCTTTTGGAACATAGAAATTTGACAGAATTTGTGCAAGATTTTGCTTAAAAAATCAGTTTGTTTACGTCATAAGAAAATGTAGAAAGCAGGGGAGAAAATTACATTTCATTTCAAGAAGGTCTAGACAATTGTCCAAAGAAGACATTCAGTTTTGTGTATCGGCGCTTATCACCCGGTCATTTAGTGGTATTTTTCTCTCGTCAAATCAGCATCGACAGAAATGATCCAACAAACAGGATGGCGCTTGAAAAATTTTGTGTCTTCCTCATAGATCTTTTCCTGTACCAAATTTTTTTATTATTAAAACACTAATGGCACATTCATAATCAGACTGATTATAACAGTACATACATTAAAGTACTACTCTTATACTATCATAATGATTAACCTTCGAAGCGCTCTTGTCCTCACTCTGTGTTTGACTTCTCCTTGTCCTTGTCCACGAGGACCACTCATCATCATCATCATCATTCATTAACTCATTTTTTTGAGTGGGTGATGTTTCATTAATAATTAATTCATGTTTACTCCCCTTTTTGGAAAGGGATCATTTGGGCTATGAAAGCTGCTCTAGTGGGGATTAAGTGGATTGTGGGGAATGGTAAAAGGTGAGGTTCTGGGAGGATGTTTGGTTGGAAATATTAGTTTAGCAACCATTTTCTGGCCAATATATGTGATTAATGAGTAGCAAGGCAAATCCATTGCTGAGATCTGGGATGGGGAAAATCTAATGCTAACCTTCAGGAGAACTTTCTCACCTAGGAATATGAATGTAATATGGCATGAATTGTGTGCTGCTATTGAAGCAGTGACTTTGACTGATGAGGAGGACCATATTCTGTGGAATTATACATCCACAGGAAAGTATACTGTCAATCTCTTTATGCTGTGATTAATCACAGGGTGTAGTTCTATGTTTGTGAGTGCTATTTGGAAATTAACTATCCCACCCAGAGTACAATTCTTCCTTTGGCTAATGGCTAATAACAGGTTATTGACTAGGGATAATCTAGCCAAGAAGGCCAGTAACTGATCCCTCTTGCTTGTTCTGTACTGAGAGTGAAACCATCATGCATCTTTTTCCAAAGGTTTTGTGGCTAACCACATTTGGCTGATTGTGAATGACATCACTGGTAGAAGTATTGGTGAGGATTTTGAATCCATAGGGAAGCTTTGGGTTGCCCCAGAAAAGTAACATTGTCATTAATGCAATTACTTCTGCTGTCTTATGGTCGATATGGAAACTAAGGAATGAACTTTGTTTTCAGGGAAAAACATGGATGGGGATGAAAGGTGTGTTGCTTCGGATTGCAAGGATGCTTACAAGATGGGAGCCGTTATTCAAGGAGGAAAACAGACAAGAGATGCAATGAGTTTGTCAGCCAACTGGAGATCAGAGCAAAATCTTTGCCTCAACTGCTGTGGATACAGGGGGGACAAGCTCATTATCAGAGTCGGTACCATCGGATGCTCAGCGCTCGGCTTCAAGTGTGCTTAATCAGGATGTCGAGTCTAGTTCTAATGAGAGGTTGAGTGTTTTTGAGCAGTCAGTCTTAAGACTTTGAATTTGTGTTTGGCGGGCGCGCCATAAACGCCGGTACTGTAAACGACTGTTTGCTTTTGGTAATGCAAAAGCGGGAAACCCTTTTATCTAAAATTAATTCATGTTTACCAAGTTCCTCGCTGCTGGGCTGGCTCCGTGCAGGTCTTCGTCGGCCCAAACTACTTCCGCTGATCCCAAGGCTCAGCAACAGTGAACATTGGGCCTTCCGCAAAAAAGTTCAGAGCCCGGAGTCCGTATAAGCCCAGCATCCAGTTACAGCATTCTCCTTCCGGACTCCGCGCTGTTCGTTTTGCTTTTTTTCCTTCCGCCGGCGGAAATCAACCGGATTCGCCGCCTTCTCCGTTCTCGCCGTCGTCGCCTCTCCTGCCACCGCGCCGCCCGCTGGACACATCAGCGCCAACAACCATGTCGGTGAGTGCCTTCCCACAGGAGCCCCTGTCTCCAACCCTAGCTTTCCGAATTCATGGCCTGCACGTCTGATTGAGTTGAGCGGCCTCGCTCCGTCGCTCGCTGCTTGCCTTGCCTCCCCTCAGATCTTCGAGTACAACGGGAGCGCCGTGGTGGCGATGGTGGGAAGAACTGCTTCGCGATCGCCAGCGACCGCCGCCTCGGCGTGCAGCTACAGACGATCGCCACCGACTTCCAGCGGGTGTTCAAGATCCACGACAAGCTCTACATCGGCCTCTCGGGGCTCGCCACCGACGCCCAGACGCTGTGGGTCTTCCGGATTCTCGATTTTGTTTTGGTTTGAGCGTTCCGTTTCAGTGGAGGATGGGGGCTGTATATGGCTTAGGGTTTGGGTTTCATGCGTGTCGTTGACTCGTTGTGCAGGTATCAGCGGCTGGTGTTCAGGCAGGAGTTGTACCAGCTCAGGGAGGAGAGGGACATGAAGCCCAGACCTTTTGCCAGCCTTGTTTCGGCCCTCCTCTATGAGAAAAGGTGATAACAACCTAAGTACATTTTTGACAGATTAAGTTATAGGCATGGTACAATTGTGATTACATTGGTGTGTATGGAGGAGGTAAATCACATGCTAAATGAAGGATACCCTGGCAATGTGAACTGTGAAGTGTAATAATATTGTTATCTCCACTCTGCATCAAGAAATTGAGAACCATTGGGCTTTTGGGAGGCCAGTAATTAAATGATTCTCTGTGCTCTGCTGGCTGATATTAAGCTTTGTTATTTACTTATTTTTCAGTTACCTTAAGGAAGTGTGCTGTTTCGTGTATTTGTGTGGATTCAGTCTGTTGTTTGTTACTACTTGACATATCCTTTTTCAACTTTGGAGACCTCTGACGGGAAGTATTTCGGGATATGTAGGTTTGGGCCATACTTCTGCCAACCAGTTATTGCTGGCCTAGGAGAAAACAATGAGCCATTTATATGTACCATGGACTGCATTGGTGCCAAGTAAGTATCAACTAATCTTCATTCTTCAGTTTATCTTTCTGGACTCTTTACTCACTGCTGTTATTTGTCTGAAATTTCTTTTAAGAAAAATAAGCTACCTAGGAGGAACTAGTTGATTCTTGATTTTGCATTTCCTGGTCAAAATTGAACTGGACTTGAACCTAGATAGTATTTTTATGCCCCTCCTGAGATAGGCTCAGCTTCTCAAAATTCCTGATTGATCTGAACAATGTACATTTTGTTAATGTATACACCTCCTCGCTTTCCACCAACTGAGGTAGGCTCAGTCAGTGCATATTTCAGATTGGTCTGAAGTAACGCTACATTATGTTTTGTTAGTGTACTGCCAGTATCACATCTTTTGTACATGTGCTTGAGTAATAATATCTATTATTTTGACTTAACCAAAATGCTATGGATCATAACCAAAATGCTATGGGTGCACAGATCTAGGATTTTTAAAAGCATTACAAAACACACGGGTTTGCCAGGAATCCATGAAAGATGTATTATTTATTAATATAAAAGCGAAGCCTGATTTTGGTTCCCAACTGTACCCTGTGCTAGAGGCCTTAATGTTTAGCATGTTCTTATTTGTTCATTTAAATCATATATGGACCTGTTTTGTTTTGTCTCTTTCTAAGTAGTAATCTTATCAAAGTATTTCCTTTTTGTGCAGGGAACTAGCAAAAGATTTTGTGGTCTCTGGTACTGCTTCAGAGTCACTTTTATGGTGCTTAATGAGTCCATGTATAAGCCAAACATGGTTAGTTTCTTTACATGAAAACTCTGCAGCAAATCTTTAACTGTCAATTCCATCTAGATTTTTGCTTATCTTTTATGTAGTCTTGTAGGGAATCTTGTTCTTTCATGGATTTAACTATTAATTTTTTGGAAGACATTTACACATCTTATTAATTGGATTATTTCAAACTTGTGCTCGACCCTGAGATACCAGTTACCATCACCGAACCTGCACCAGCAGGGTTTTTGCTTTGCATATGTGGTGATCACAGCTTTTGCTTCACCCTCTAAATATTTTCTTTCTGCTCTATATTATAGGCAATTACTGCCATAAAGATTTGCTTTCATGTAATAATATATGCCTATACTGTTGTGTTTCTTTGATTGTATGGGCGTGAAAATAACTCTTTGACTGTAAGCTGATAGTTACTGCATTAATATTTTTTTATGAAGGAACCTGAAGAACTGTTCGAGACAATCTCACAAGCACTGCAGGCATCTGTTGATCGCGACTGCCTCAGTGGCTGGGGAGGTTATGTTCTTATTGTGTAAGTTCCCCCATCTTTCAGATAATTACAATAACAATAAAATGCTTTTCAAGTCAACTCCACTTAGCCACAAGGGCTGCATGATTAGCCATTTGGTTCCCAGTGCTACAATCAACACCCCCTGAAAATTCTAATCGAATAAAAAAAAATGGTTATGTTGTATTGCTCTTTGGCATTAGAATTTGGATGAAGATGAATATGCCTACTCTTTGTGGTTTTTATAAGGTCTGTTTTTATTAATAACAGACTTATTTTTTTCCTGGATGCAGCACACCCACTGAAGTGCGGGAGAGTGTGTGCTGAAGGGAAAGGATGGACTGAGTGCTGCCATGTAGTTATTTTAGGATAAATTGTTTCTTCCCCTCGGCCTGCCCTGCCCTGTGGCTGTACTACAGCGTACAGAATTCAGAAAACTTGTGCATTACATTTACTTCTCAATGAACATTGATTGATTCTCAGTAGTTGCTTTCGTCTTTTCTATGCTGTTTCTGCCCCCAGCATTTTAGAATTGCGACTTCTGGCACTTCAGTTATTATGGTATAATCGACATACCTGTTTGACCAGTTAACAGGCACATCCGTACCCGCACGGGTTTTAATCTTCCAATGACAGTTTCACCTCATTTCTTATTCAACTGTTGACATGGATCCCAATGCTGCATAAATCAGGTAACACCATGTCCTAA
This sequence comes from Hyparrhenia diplandra, assembly GCA_015847255.1. Classification (NCBI taxonomy): domain Eukaryota; kingdom Viridiplantae; phylum Streptophyta; class Magnoliopsida; order Poales; family Poaceae; genus Hyparrhenia; species Hyparrhenia diplandra. The sequence goes on from JADLZK010013021.1 coordinate 41,122, forward strand.
TCCTTGGTGTGCCCATCACTTGCTCTTGCTCAACTCTTGACGTAGGTTTAGAAAATAAAAATAAATCACCCACACGAACGGCAATCTTTGTTGCATCAGCCTGCAGATACATTTCCTGCCGTCTGGAAGCAAAATACGGCGAAACTGGACAAGTAACCATTATATGCTTAGATAATGTGCAGTACGTCCTGTCGTCTTACAATATGCTCATCTCATTGCATTTTATCACTTCTCTCACAAATACAAAGACGGTCGGGACTTTACCGTGGCATTCAAGGCATTTGCGTTGCGTAGCATGCACATGCTGTACCATATAGTTGACAAGGAGAGAGGAGACACCGGGCTAAGCTTGGCGGTGGCAATGGTCACCGCCCGCGGCGTCAACGCCGCCGCGCGGTTGAGCGCTCAACCTCTGGCCGGGATGGTCGGCGGCACAGGCAGCGGCCGCCAGAACGCCATGCGCGCCACGCAGCAGCCTGTGGTCGTCGTGCGGTGCCGGACGTGGCGCGGTCGTCACCAGCGCGGCGGTGGTTGAGTCAGAGCCGCCGCAGCTGTTCGCGTGCCACTACTGCCGGCGACAGTTACAGCTCGCAAGCTCGGCGGGCACCAGAACGCGCACGAAGCGCGACGCACGCTCGCCAGGCACCGCGGCGACGCGGCGCTAGCGTCACTCGGGCTCGACGCGACCACGACCATGCACGCCGCCCATGGCGGCAGCGGCGCGGCAGGGCGCCGTTCGCCGTCGTCCATAGCGCCTTCGTGCAGGCTTCTGCGCCGGCGCTGGAGTGGAATGACGCACGGAGCGGCCAGGCTCTCCTGTGGTGGTAGTTGCCGCCGGCGACCGGCTCTTCACTGAGTGGATACGTTGATGGCCGGGGGTTGGAGTTGCACAAGACGAGCTGCCGCCTAAAGCTGATTTGACTCTGAAGCTGTGAGCCTGCTGCCTCCTGCATATATACACAAATGTTTCTTGCTGGCTCAAAGCAATGGTATACAGTGTGTGTTATTTTCAATTTCTTTCCACGCCGTTTGCATGCATGCCTTGAACATATATATATATGTAGCTTGGATTTTTGCTTGAACAAAATTTTGCTTGTAATTTATTTCGGCTTGTGCTCGCTTCGGCTTTCAGCTTATTCTCTCCGCAGAATATTATTAAATGCGGTCAAAAATCAGCCGTCGGCCCGAAATCGGCCGAAACAGGCTCGTGAAAAATGTTCTAATTAGTGTCTCATCACCAAGTTTGTTTAGCTGTCTTTGGTCATTTCCTTGGCCTTCTAGTTCACTTTGTGGTAGCGAGGCCCAGAGTACGTTCTACCGGAACTTCATGCGCGAGCATGGATAAGATGGTGACGAGCTAGGTTCTCACAGAAAGTGGGCGACCGATCGGTCGGTGGTTTTGGGGTGAAAAAACCATAAGGATTTGCCATGATAATTACCGTGCTGTGCACCTTCGTTTGTTTATAATTTTGTTTCAAGTACCAGCAGTACGTAATAGTATATATGTAATGGAGGGTGTACCTCGGGGACATGCTTTCTGACGTACTTTGATTTTAGATTACATGGTATATATAAAGCTTAAGAAAATGGCCTTGAGATCGAAAGCGACGCGCGACGCGTAAATAAAAATAAAAATCAATACATGCGTGTGATGGGAGGTCGTCTTGAGATTTATAATGAATTAGGAGTCCATATGCATACATAATAAATCTTCATTTAGATATAAGTACATGCATTCGGGCGTGCACAAGGTTTTGCTTTTGTCATGGCTAACTACCTGATGGAAGTGATGAGATCATGAACAGAATAGAAGTGGTCTCCTTGATTGACATATATTTCAGTCCGGGCAGTTATATAACTTACACTTGGATTAATAACAATCTCCTCACTCTTTGATGCTTACAAAACAAACTCCTTGAACAACGGCGGCGCACTAGCCAAGGCATTAGGATCATGGGTGATCATGGTAGATCTGGGCTTGACGTTCCTGTGAGCGACGTAATTCTATGTTAGCTTATCGGATCAGATCAAAGGGGATTTGCGGGTGTACTTGTTCTGGAGACAAAGACCATGCCTCGCAGTCGCAGACGCAATTATAAATATATATATACTGCATGGTGACATGTATGCATAGTACACGTTCACGGGGAAAAACGATGCATGCTCATGTTTTGATACTAATAAATTTTGACGTGGATTTGTCCACACATTTTTATTTGGATAAATTATGATCGAGTGCAATTGTCAACCCCAATATATGATCTATCCGCGGTGTGCTCTGTTACGCTATTTGATTGCAGTTGTTTTTATACGAAAAAGTGTATTTAGGTGGCAAAGGAAAAGGACCGGGTAAGGATAAAAGGACGGTTATTTTTTCTTTTCAAGGAGAAAACGGACAGATACGAAAGGATAACAAGTACGCATGGTCGTTTCATTATGGTTGTTTTTTCTTTCAAGTTGTTGGTGTTGGTGTTTTTTTTTTTAAAAAAAAGACTTTTTGAAAATTTTGAACGTATTTTAGGAGAAAAATTTGTGGAAGTAAATTTGATGAAAAAATGCAACAATATTACTTTTATGCCATTTTATTGTAACTTAAACATTGCTAGAGCTTGATGAACAATAAAGAGTGAAGCTGCCAGTAGTAGTTTTATAAAATGCGCACGAGTGTTTTTTTTTTACGTCCCGTCGATAGCGAGGTGCCGGTGGTGACTTCCAAGATTTATCGCTCAGTCCTTGAGAAGGTGCTTTCGTAGGGGGTAGGGTTGCGTACGTGTATTCATAGGGATGAGTGCCAATGGCGTGCGTGTTGAGCGTCTGGGTTATGCTTGTGTAATCTCAAAAAAAAAAAATAATTTTGATTCACAAAAAAAAAGAGTGTTTTTAATTCAATTGAAAAAACCAGTCGGGTTTAGTATTCTCATCTTAAATTTGGCCCATGAACTAGAAAAACGCCCTTTTGCTCCCTTCCTGGCCAGGCCGACAGAATGCACTTTGTCTGTGGCAACAACTAGGCCCACTTGACCGTATCAGCCCAGCAGGTCTTCGCACCCAACCGGCTGCACGTCAAACCGTGAGTGGCAGAAACGAAATGCAGAGCCTCACACACAGGCACGGTGCAAACTCTGTAACATTTTGCATTAAAAACTCTGCGGCATTTCGAGCATGACTGTTATGGTCTTTTCTGTGGCTGAGATGATGTGCACATCTCGTCTCGCTCTACTATTACTGCATAGCACTATCGAATAACTATAATAATTAATAAATGAATAAGCACGCCTTCTCTTATTCAACTACTACTACCACCACTGCATAGTATACTTGTTTATCAAAGAAATAGAGCACGATTTATTAATTAATTAATTTTTTTTAAAAAAAAGAAAGAAGAAGATTTATCTAGAAGAAAGTCGTGCTAGCTGCTGCGAAGGTCTATTTTCCGCCCCATTCCTTCCTCGTGTTCTTCGCAGTAGTATACGTACCACAACGTGCAGCACGCGCACACGGGGCGCCAAGTGTGTGGACAGCTTGGCACGTCACCTCGTCAACCACTTGCCCGAAGGCCGCGTTGCCGTGCCGTGCCGTCCCTCAGCTGGCCGCCGCCGCCCACCGGTCGTCGTCCATTCCTGATCCCCGGCCCGTCTCGTCCCGCTGTCCGCAGCAACAACAAATGCGTGCGGTTCCGGTGCGGTGCGGCGCGGACATGAACGCCCGCATGCCGGAGCGCGCGGCCCTTTTGTTTGGGCAAAGCAACCGCACCTCTTTCAAGGGCCTTTTTAGGCGTTGCCTGCCGCCGCGGTCGTCGAGAGAAGGGTGGCAGGTGGCCCACCCCGCAGCACCGGGGGCTCGGCTCGGCGCCGGAAAAGCCCCCGCGCGCGCGCATTACCCGGGCGAGTGCGGCGAGGGACGCACCTGCGCCGCGGCAGCCTGGATGCGAAGGCGGGCGGGCACGGGGATGGAGGCGCGTCAAAGACTCGGTGGATTGGTGGAGTTCCCTTGCCCCTTGCCCGTGAAGGATGGGAAAAAAGGGCCGGGGATGGCTGCAGGAGAATGGAATGGACTGGGCGGTAAAAAATAGTGCATCTTTGATACACTCGTGCCTGAAAAGAGACAAAGGAATCCGCTCGCTTTGCCGGTCGTCGTCTTTCGTTCGTTCTCAGCGTAAAAGGCGGTTTCGTTTATTAGTTTATTAGTTTATTGACCACACAACTGCCGTGGTGGGTTATTCATTCGGCTTTTGTTTTTCCCTAGGTCAGAGTGGAAGTATTCCAAGTACACTAGTGTTGTTGTTATATATATTCCTTGTATACCGTACCATACAGTTTTTCTTCGTTTTGAGTTGACTATAAATGGCTGCGGTACCATCATGGAGATTGGAGTAACTACCTAAGCGCCACCTAATACTAACCATGTACAAATAAAATAGCTAATTTTGGCACCTGGTAAAAATTGATACTGTTGATGCTGAGTATCCCTTTGCTGCTGCCGGCGTTTAATTTAGCATGCGTGTCGCGCCCGTGCGGTAGATTGATCAGAGGCCAAGATGGGCACACCAAACAAACTGGATCAGTATACGTGCACGCTAGCACAGGAGCTCACAACTCGATCTCACACTGTCGTCGTCTATGCTGCATGCAATGCAATGCACGACAGATTTCTTAATCTGGCAGTGTGCTGGGACACTGCACAGCACGATCAACGCCATTTTGGTTGGTGGTACTCCACTACTCAGCGTGTGTGTGTATCATGTGCAGCAAAATGGCCAATAATTTACGCCGCGAGCGCTGGCTGGTGATGGCCTGGCCACGTCTCTACTCCATCGATCTGGCCCATACTGATCTCAAGGGCGAGCAGTTTTATGCAACTGTATGCAAGCTCCAATCCTCTTTATTTCTCTCTCTCTTTTGTTTAATAATACTACGAGTACAACTGTACGGAGTAGTAGAACCAGTACTATACACTAGTGCATCTGCAGCTCCGATCGATGTCCGGCGCACGGAATTCGTGCGTAGTTTGGGATTTGTGGCCCACAAATTGTTGGGGGCGCCCCGCGCCAACCTGCTGCTAATGATTGTGACCGTGGGAATGCGATGCTGCACTGCAGCAGGCTGGCCGGCTTAACGTGCGTCAACGAGAGACAAAGGGGACCAGTAAAAAAAAAATCGCATTTATTCTGGGAAAGGAGCAAGTCATGCCTTCCCTCCCTCCGTTCCCAATACGATGGTTGCAGCTATGGTAGCATTAATCGGTCAGCTTTTCCAGCTTTAATTAGATTTGTAAAAAATACGTGCAACATTTATATCTTCAAATAAATTTATTAAAAAACTAGACTTAAAGATCTTTCCGAAGATACTAATTACTTAGTATAAATATTTATATATTTTAATTAATAATTGCCGGCCGATTTGAAAAGTGTTGACTTCACCGAGCGAAATTGCAAGTACTGTGGAACAGTACTTTACTGTCACTGCACGTTACTGTGACTAGCGACTATTAAGTACTCCGTATTTTCATCTAAACAACTCGTAACAGAGTGGATTATGCATAGCATTCATAAACTGTGCAATCAAACCGTCACATACCATGCTAGGCCCCAACTTAAAAAAAAAAAATGTTAGCCTTTGGATCACTCAGCTCGCCACTCTCCACTATCTCTAAGGATCTACAAACCGCTTTTAAAGGATCCTACTAGCTAGATTGTTTCAAAAAAAAAGCAAGAAGATCCTAGCTAATAAAGCAAACGTAGACTAAGCTAAGCCGCTAAGATTATACATTTTGCTTTACAAAAGTTTACAGCTCGTTTGGAACTCAGTTTTGCTTCCACGGTAATGTAGAGTTCTTCAAAATCTTGTGATGAAGGGACCCACTGGCATTTGCCGCAGGCGGCTTGCCCGTACGCCACTGAATCGTGATTGGACCCGCCTCAAATAACTGCTACGTTCTAGTGGCACAAATTGCAATGATTCTTGGATACTTCTCCCTCCATCCCAAATCGTAAGTTGTTATGACTTTTATAGATATATAATTTTTTACTACTATATGTTCTAGATATAATATATCTAGATACATAACAACAACAATGTAACTAAAAAACAAAATGACTTATGCTTTGGAACGGAGGGTTCATAAGAAAGTGGAAGTCTCTTGTGTCTTTTATGTAATTCATTTCTTAGCATCCTAGTTCTGAAAATGGTAGTGGCGGTAAAAAGCAAGCTAGCCAAGGATTGTTGGTTGAATACACCCAACAATCCTTGGCTTTGTTTTATGTGTGTTTTGGTTTGACCAATTGGCGTATGAAAGTAGTGGTCACCAATACATAAATTCTTTGCCACGGTGGTCATTTTGTACCGGTACCTAAAAATCTACAGTGGCCTCCAAAGCTAGAATAGATGAAGATTGATCGTAGAAATTGTGAGGGGAAAAAGTAGAAAGACAGTCATAAAGACAACAAAAATATATTTGTATTGGATACGCTAGTGGCCGGCTTCAAAAAAAATTTCATTTGAAAATTTAAATTTGACTAGTTTCGAATGGAAATCACCACTACTATATGCCATGCGTTGATCGACCTCGCCAAGGTACGGTGCGTGCGCCTGTGATCGATCCCATAGTGCCAGGTTCCAATTATATGTGGTTGACTGGATGTGCCATGTGGCCCCAGCTGGGTGCAGGCCCAAATAATTGTATCCGTGCTAGTAAAAAGTGGGGGCATGGCGGGCGCACGATCCCAGCTCTTGTATCAGACAACATGCGACGCCCACCAATTATGGCCGATCGACCCGACCAACCGGATGCAGGATGAAGATGAAGAGCTAACCCACAGCTTAGCATTGCATCATTGGCAAATGAAAAGCTTAACAACCACATACTACTGTGCAAGTCAAGAGCTAAATACAGTTTTAAAAATATTTTTCTGAGTTCTACTAGAACAACTTTGGAACGGCGGGGAGTATACTTTCCGTTTATGCTAATTTTATGTTAACTCATGTTTTCTATAACTATGTTCAGTCGTGTTTGTACTTGTGTTAGATACATGATTCATTATTTTTCTTACTAGCCATCATGCACTTCCTGAATATAGCAGGGGGCCGAATACAAGTCATTGTATAAATTCAAGCAATTTTCTTAATTGTGCAGCCTTGAAGTTTTAATTTCAACACTACATATCAAATTTAATTGATAAACAACATATTTTTAATCTACTACTCCTCGGTTTTAAAAATACGTACACATCTTGTACCTTGATAAGTTGACTAATTTTTTGTTTGGATAGATTCATACCAACATTTGTATACCCAAATAGGTTTATTATTTACATGACATGATTAATCTAATGATGATTATATGGTATTATAATACAGTTTGCTAGGATTTTTTACCTTATAAGGAAAATAAAATCTGTAAACTTTGACCGAGAATTAGTTGAACCTCTTTTTTGATGGAAAATTAGTTGAACTAGATGCACCTCAAGCGTACATAGTATTTTTATTATATTTGGCTGTTTGGTGTGAGAAAATATTTTTACCACGGCGGATAAGTTAATGCAAAAAAATATTGAAATTATAAGGAGCTTTGCGGCTGGTTAACTGCGTACGCGTAGCACAGGAACAGTTCGGGCCCTACGCCTACGCCTACGCGGGCGGGTGGGACCCGCGCGACAAAGTACACGCGGTGTTGAGTGCGGAATCTTCTTCCCCCGCCAGAATCTCTCACCCACCATTCACTGTCTGTCGCGTACTACGCGCGCGGGCCCCCAGTCAGTCACCAACACTCTCGCGTTCTACCTGCTGCGGGTAGAACGCCGTCTCCGGCAAAATAGCCAAACTTGCTTAGGAGTACATTGTTTAATTACGGTCTTGCTCATGGGGTTTTGCTAATAGACACAACTTAAAAAAAACTTTTTTTTTTTGCAATACGCTTTCCTGGATTTATGTAGGAGTAACAATAACAGTCAATGCTAGTCTATCCCCACTCGTCATCTTTGCTTCCATCCTCTAAAATAAATATTACGTCTAGGGTAAACAAATTCTTCTCTATATTAAGTCCCCTATATTAATTTATTCTACACCCGTCATCCTCTATATTTTATATACGTGTCCCTAGTTATCAATATTTTTACTCAAATCTACCGCACCAATCTCATTACAGCAAGTTGATGAGTGGGACTCACGACCCTACCCTTCTCTCTGCCTCCTCTCTCTCCCACATCCGTCGGCTCCTCCCCCCTCGCTCCATCTCTCTCTCCCCACGGTGTCTCTCTCCTGCGGTGGGTTGCTCTCTTTGGCGGGCTCCTCTCTCCGTGCCTCGGGGGGCGGCGGGCGGCCCTGAGGAGGGCCCGTGGCGGCCCGTGGTGGCGGCAAGCCCAACCTCCTGCGGTTGAGGTTGGTGACATAGCCCGGTGACATAGCGTGACATTGAGTCAGCGGCGTGTGGGACCCGTGACGTGGAGTCGCGCCCCACGCGTCGATGTCTCATGTCCGCGAACTTATATCCGAGGATCTACCCCCACACTCCCTTCCTCACGAAAAGCGAGGTGGAGCCACCTGGCCATCTTTGTCGGTAGCCCCATATCTTGAGGGCGAGCTGATCCAGGATTGTAGCGGATCATTTAGAGGTGTGGCGCTGCAGCCGTTTTTTCCTCTATCCCGTCCTCCAGGATCGTTTTAGAGGAGGCTAGTGCGGATAGCCTCAGCAGCAAATAAAACATCTTCACAAGGCCATACAAACAGACACTTGATTAATGGAGCACAGTTGGAAGCTTCAATGCAAGGTAGGCTATTCACAACACAGGGTGAGGGGGTACTCCCTCCGTCCCCTAAATAGATGTCATTCTCGCTTAAGAAGTCAACATTTTCAAACTTCCGGTAATTATATATTAAAATATATAAATATTTATACAAAGTAATTAGTATCATCGGAAAGATCTTTAAGTCTAGTTTTTTTTAATAAATTTATTTGGAGATATAAATGTTGCACGTATTTTTTTAAACACGGTCAAAGATGAAAAAAGTTTGGTAGCGCTCCCTATAGTGATATCTAAAGGGACGGACGGAGTAGCCAGCTATAGCTAGAGTTGCCAGCACCGGCAACACCGCCGCTGCAGCAATGAAGAAGAAGCTGCGCACGCATGCATGCAGAAGATAGGACCTGCAGGGCCTGGAAGCTACAGCCAGTGATGATGGAGAAAGAAAGAAGTGCAGGCAATGCATGCAAACAGGCCCTATCATCAATTCGTCCGTGCGTGCGTGTTCATCACAGCGTGCATTTCACCTTCGCAGCATGCATTGCATTGGAGACGAGTTGGATACCTGCGACTGCGATCCTACCTTTAGCCCCCCATTAACTCCCCTGCCTTAAACCGCAGTTAATTAAAAGTACTGTAAAAAGCTACCGCAGTTAATTACTATTGTATTATATACACTTAAAAGCACCGCGCAGTTTTTAATTACGGTACGCACAGGGGAGACAGGCTAAAAGTGGCTGGACTCGAGTGACTGCCAGCAGCTACTGTAGCAAAGTTAACACCCCATGGGCTGCAGCGAAAGTAACCGCTCTCTGACTCTGACTCTGACACTGACTACCCATGGGTCACGCCCCCTTCACGCTCTCTTCTGTTGTGCTGTGCACGAGTACGTATGCTAACTGATCACCGTACTCTACGTACTAGTACAGTACGTATTGTCCGCACAGCGCCGCACCCCGCCGTATAGTAGTATATACGAAAGGAAAAAAAAAAAAAGAAAGAAAATACGTGCCACTCGTATATGTACTGGTGTCGTGGTCCGCGCGCGTCGCGACTTCCGGTCGCGTAACCGTCGTACGTGCTCGGCGTGCGTGCGGCCGGCCGGTACGGCCGTTGCTTTCTGCCGCCGCCGTTGCGATTCTGATTCCTCCTTCCTTTTTTTTTCCCCTTCACGGGGCGCCAGTGTTGGCGAACGACGACCGAACGGCACGGTCCGGTCCATGTGCGACTGAATCGAGAGGTACTATACGTAGTAAAAAAAAAAAAAAAAGAGTTCAGGAGCTTGCCTACGCCGTTTTGTTGGATTCGCGGTGAAAACAAGTTATAATGACCGCCATTAGAGTGGTATCCACGGCATTAAGTTTACTGATTAGAGTATTAATTAGGATGGGTGGGCCTGGGAGGAGATGATGACGCATAATTGCGATGTTACTGTCTCTAGCTCCACCAAATGATTAGATTAGATTTATCCTATCCCACACAGGGTTTAATTTGCATCACATCTAATAAGCATTTCGGGAAACTAGCTTGCTACAGTACCTACCAACAGAGGTACTGACAAGTGGGCCAGTGTATTATGATACATAAACGCGATGAGATCTGCTACCACGGCAAGGCAATTCGTGTTTAATTTGCCCGGCGTAGAGGATCCACCGATGTGATTGGTTGGGTTCTGTTCTGCTTCTGCCCAACAAAACGCTCCCAACCATGCAAGTTGTCAAAAGAAAAAGGAAAAAACGCCCCCAACCTTGCTTGCCCCTGGATCTGAGTAGTGTCTCACATGCATTTCCACAGTTAATTTCATCATCCCCATAATATATGGAATAATAATATGCAATATAGAGATCGGACGGGCCCAACATCGATCGTCATGATAACAAAACAAAGGATTCAATTCAATTTTGTTTGCAAGAACTTTTCTATTTATTATGTTTTTAACAAATTTATGCAAGCAAAATGTTGGAACAATACAATAGTTGATTTTCGATGTTACAACAATTGAATAAATTAACATCGAAAAACCCTATAAACATATTCAGCTGGTTATAATAGCAAAAAGCAATTAAAGCCGCAACTTTTATCCGTGACAGCGACGTTACAACAGTAGGAAATGCGTCCATGCGAATGATCATCATTCTATTTTGTTTCAGATCACCAAATCTTTCTCATCACCCTAGCTACTCATGCTGGGAACAGAGGGGCACAACGGGGAGACTAACACTACCTTTCTTCATGCCACTTGTACCATTGAGAGGAACCCCACCAATGGATCTATCTACCCATGATCGAGTGCATTGCAAAAAGACGAGAGGACAAAAATATATGGGCTATTAGATGTGACATTGGGCTACTCTACTTACTGGGTAGATTAGATTGCCTGCAAGCACATCACACAGGCTGCATAGTTTGTTGTTTGTTGCTGCAAGGGATGGGAGTTTGTGGTTTTGGTCTCTATGATTCAGCAAAAAGGGCACAACAGATCAAAGGTGTGGTGGTCCATGTGAAGCTGCAGGAGCAACACACTGAGACACAAAAATCAGGAATAAGCCAAGTAGTAGTGTGGGTGTTGGGGAGCTGTCTAACAATTGGCACTTTGTGTGCCACACCACACTACTAGCCTTTGAGACTTTTTTTCTGTTGCCTGTTGGCATGTAAGGCTGGATATGTTCAGTTAGTGGGGTTCCTTAAAATATACCTTCGGATCATCGATCATATATATAGCATAGGCCAGCCACTGCAGGCAATAATATGCACCCTCTAGCTATAGCTATTTTATGTTTAACTAAAAAAGCAAATGCAATACTCATCAACTTAACCTCATTTCACTATTTTTTTTTTTTTACTACTGAAATTTGAATTTGTTTGGCTTGGAGGAGGGTTAAATGTTCTCTTAAAGAAAATTAAATAAGCATAAAATCATCATCATATATCGTATATTCCATCAGCACGAGGCGAATCATAATACATACTTTTTTTGACAGAATTATATGGTCTAGGTTTTTACTTGCAAGATTCACTTCCTACATAGCTAGTTAGCTACTTGTTAGGTGATTTGAATCTCAATTACTCTGTGATCCGGCCTTGTTTTGCCCTGACATTGACATCCGTATCCTACACCATTATTACAGGCTATATATATATATACTTAATTTTTACTTTACTGCAAGATTAATTAATTAATTGAAAAATTGTGGACGAGCATTTGTGACCACGAGATTCCGTGCGTGATGGCAAGGCTGACGTGCTGATACCTCAGAATATTGGCAGGGGAATAACTTATTACAAAATTGCAAGCTGGGAGAATACCTATTAGAAAATTGTCAGGAGAAAGAAATAATTTATTTTCACACAAGTACAAGCACAGGGTGTATTAGCCAATAATGTAAGCACTGGTGCGTGGTGCCTCACGTACTTTGAGCACCGTATTATATACAGTTCAAGGACAACGCTCTCATATTAAAACCAGCAGCCATTTCATGCGGTTGTTTGATTAAACTTCTTGGCCGGCAGATTAGCAAAGCACGCAGCAAGAATATGCTCATTTCCGGGACGCAAAAAGCCTTTAACTAGAAAAAAACCAGTATTGTTCCCACCTGATTTTGAAAATTCTTTAGAGTCAAAGAAAGGAAATGATGGATGGTTCTTTCTTGGGAAAAAAATACCACTTGTAAGGCTAGTTTGGAAGCAAGCAAGGGAAGACAGTCAGGATGAAAACCTTCCATAAATAAGTAAATAGGTTATTCAAATAATACGTCCATGGATTTTTCACCATGAAGAAAGAGTCATGAACTTTAAGAGGAATTGAGTTCAAAAAAGGAGAGTAGAGGAGATTACAAAAGCGAAGCACTTTCCTTCCACAGAGCTAGCTACTAGAGATTTAATATTTTAAATTAAAGGTATGCCTTTTATATTATATAAATATTGTTTTTCCCCCTGCTATAATGCAGAGGGTGTAGTGCGTGGACACTAGAGGCTGTCTAGGAATGGATCTGCGATCGATCCCGGGGAAGTGGAAGCCGGCCAGAGATGACGCCGAGCTGTCGTGCATCACTAATCAATCTTATCGCGAGCTTTGTTTAATCAGGCCACATAAACCACCACCCCAGCGAGCTTGGGCTGGCTGGCTGGCCAAGCCACGTCAGCATCAACCATCGCCGAGAAAGAAATGCTTGTTTTCTGACTACTCATTTGGGTAGATGTAGATCCAAAACCATAGCTATCATCATTCACTCTTCTGTCGCCGCAATCGTCCAAAAGTCCATCCAAGAGATAAATACTTTGAGAGCTTTTCACGCCGCAATTCTTTGCTTCTCGCTCACATGAGAATGTGCTACACGTCCACTACTACTGTACATCCCAACAGGCACGTATTTGAATATGCATGCGTCGTTGTATTTGGTTAGAGCGTAGAAAATGACTAGTGTAGCTATAATATGAATTAACAATTTAATTATATAATAAGTCTATCTACTACAGAAAGCAAAAAATTTTTTTTTGAACATTTCAAGAAGAGCCGAAACTGAGGCACAGTTTTTATATACTTTTCAAACATATATACATATACATATACATATACATATATATAGAATCAAATTACAGCTGTATATATGTTGTCCACAAATGCAAAATGGGAAAAACCAAAAGGCGTCTCCAAACGAGCCCTAAAAGAGGGCTGTGTGGCGCGTGCACACGCGGAATACACCAGGGCAAGAAACAAAAACAAAACAAACGGTCCACCACCCCCATTCCATTCCATTCCCCCAACACCAGCAGCATTTTAAGGACCTGAATAAATGGCAAGAAATATGCAAGCGTAAAAGGAAACGAGAAAAAAAAAAAAAAAAAGGTTACCATCTTTGCACTGCATGAGCTAGCTCCCATTCTCTCTCCTTCTCCCTCCCCTAATTATTGGCTTCTTCACCGTACCACACACCCTTCTCTCTCTCTCTCTCTCTCTCTCTCCCTGCTCCGGGGCTGGTGCTACTCTACTCCCTCTCCTCCCCAGGCCTGCTTTGACCTCCCTCTCTCTGGCTTTATCCACCTTTCCCCGCCGTTTCTTGGATTTCTAGGATCCAAAGGAACAAACTCTCTTGTTGTGAGCCTGCCTGAACTGAACCTTCGGTGATCCGGCTTCTTGCTGTTGGATTCGGCGACCGAGCCGGAGGAGGAGATGACCGTCGAGGAGGTGAAGCTGCAGGCGGCCAGGGCCAACGGCGGCGGCCATGGGGCAAAGGACCAGTTCCCCGTCGGCATGCGCGTGCTCGCCGTCGATGACGACCCCACCTGCCTCAAGCTCCTCGAGAAGCTCTTGCAACACTGCCAGTACCATGGTATGCCATGCCATACCCCTCTCTCGCTCCTCTGTTTCATCTCTCTTCCCCTGCGTTTGGTTTCCTACTGCTGTTCTGATCGGATCATGTACATATCCTATTAACTGCCCTTCTTTTTTGGGTTTATATACCTTTATTATCCACGATTCGGCTCTTGGCTTGATGATTTTATTTGGTTTTCGTTGTTCGCGTATCAAGGAGGATACAAAGATATTTGGGTTACTAATTTTGCATTCTTCCATCCATCACATAAATAGAAACCCCGACTTTATGCCCCACTTTCCCCTGTTGGTTTTTTTTCGCGGCGAAATATTTTTTTGTCATGTAATGTCATGTCAGGCTCAGTTTGATTTTTTTTTTTCTCTGGAAATATATAATCAGGTTCGTCTCTGCTCGTGCTCTGAAGATTTTTTTGTCGAATTTTTATTATCAATCAAGCGTTGCCATACGACTGACTATATTTGGAATAATCTTCTCTCTTCAAAAGTTTTCAACTCCAGCTGTGTAATCTCTGTAAATCTTGTGTTCTGCAAATTTTTGGCTGTCTCTGTCTATTTCTGTTTTCCGTGGCTTGATTTCTTCAGTGGATGGAAGGAATGTTCTCCTCTCAACTTTCCACGAAGTCAGTGATTCTTGCGAAGATTTTTTTGACTCCCCACATGTGTAATGCGTTCCTCCGGTCTCTTGACTTGTATGTGATGCCCGCAGTGACAACAACTGGACAGGCAGCCACGGCCCTGAAGCTGCTGAGGGGAGAAGAAGGACCAGTTTGACCTTGTGATCAGCGATGTCCACATGCCCGACATGGACGGCTTCAAGCTCCTCGAGCTTGTGGGCCTCGAGATGGACCTCCCAGTCATTAGTAAGTCTTCGCTTGCCCACACTCCTATTCGTGACTTTATTGCGGCCAATGATCTGAAAAATTGGCATTGCTTGAAAATCATTGTGGAATGAATAGATCTTGTATAGTACTACCACTCTCTTGGTTGGTTTGGTTTTACTTCTGGTAGACAGCTGAACTTTGGAGTTCAGGAAACAAGGCCCCATTCATATTATTGTTAGGAGATTCATCTCCATCTTCTCAAGTAACTCGTAAAGAATTTGTCTTGTTCAATGGGCCATTGAATTGAATTTATTAATTTTGGTGGAATGACAAGTTTCATGAAAACTTCTGTATGCCCTACATGTGACCACTTAAACAAAAAGGGTTTGAAAGGACAACAGTGTGCAGGCATAATGAACGTCAATTAGGTTCTGGCAGGAAGTTCAATTATTTCTGCCGGTTCAATGTACAATGAGCACTGCGTTTGCATTTGTCTTTGATCTGAAAACTGACCATGTATCATCATGCAGTGTTGTCTGCAAATGGGGAGACACAAACAGTCATGAAGGGTATCACTCATGGAGCATGTGACTACCTGCTGAAGCCAGTGCGTATTGAGCAGTTGAGGACCATATGGCAGCATGTTGTTAGGAGGAGGAGTTGTGATGCCAAGAACAATGGTAATGATAATGATGATTCAGGTAAAAAGTTGCAGATGGTCAGCGCTGAAGGTGACAATGGTGGTGTTAATCGCAACAAAGAGAACATCCCGCAAGGGTAGGGATGATAATGGAGACGATGGTGACGATTCTGATGAGAATAGTAATGAGAATGGGGACTCATCGACCCAGAAGAAGCCAAGGGTCGTGTGGTCTGTTGAATTACACCGAAAGTTTGTGGCTGCTGTCAACCAGCTTGGCATTGACAGTAAGAGTTCTAACTATGTAACTTAGTTACCAGAAAGTTAACTAATAATTTTCCATATTTTTAATATTATTATTCAGGAATCATAATAGCATGTACTCGTGTCTATAAATGCAGAGGCTGTTCCAAAAAAATATTGGATCTCATGAATGTTGAGAACATCACAAGGGAGAATGTTGCAAGTCATCTGCAGGTTTGATTTCTGTCCCTACGTAGTTCTGTTTGCCTCCTATTCTATACAATGTTTATCGCATGTTTATTATGTGGTATATTTGGAGCTTATGATCATCTATCTATCAACTGTAAGCTTGAATACCATGTATCTTGAAAGTGGGTTCCTGTTGGCTTGTCCTTATGAGGGGTTGGGGATGTTTTCTTGTGTTCTTCTTTTCCTTATTTTAATGCAAATTGCAAGGCAGAGCTCCTGCTATTTCCTTTTAAAAAAAAAACATGAACTATATTTTTCTTTTTTTTTTCACCATATCTATGAAATTCTCAAACCTATCAGCATTCTTCATATATGCTTGTTATACTTCTGAAAGAAACAGAAAGTGATATCTTGAAGCATATTGTTTACATTATACAGTTCATGTCCTTGTAAAGACAACAAATTTCATTGCTCTCTTCAGCATCTTTTTCCTCCTTAGTTACAATTAGAAACACATTTGATAGGTCCTTCTTTGTTGGTTTACAGAAGTATCGGCTGTATCTGAAAAGACTCAGTGCAGATGCAAGCAGGCAGGCTAACCTGACTGCTGCATTTGGAGGAAGAAAACCCTGCTTATGTCAACATGGGGCTAGATGCCTTCAGGCAATACAACGCATATGGGAGATACCGACCAGTTCCAGCCCCTAACCATTCACAGCCAAACAACCTCCTTGCAAGGATGAACTCTCCTGCATTTGGTATGCATGGTTTGCTGCCTTCATAGCCGCTTCAGATTGGACACACCCAGAACAATCTGAGCACTTCCTTAGGCAATGTAATGGGGGGATGAACAGCGGCAACCTGATCAGGGGGTGCACATATGCCACTGCAGGATACCAGCAAATGCTTTCCTACCGGCCCTTCTGGTAATTCATTTGCGAACATATCAAACAGCACACAATTGGTTACGACAAATAACTTGCCACTGCAGACTCTTGAGCCAACCAACCAACAACACCTTGGTCGGCTGCATTCTTCTGCAGACCCATTCAACTCATTTGTTGGCGAGTCTCCCCAGTTTCCAGATCTTGGAAGATGCAACACCACCTGGCCAACTGCGGTCTCATCCTCCAATGTTCAGGAGCTTGGTCAGAAGGACAGGATTGTGCATGGGCCTAAGCTTGAGCCTCTCTCAAGCTTTACAGAAGCATCCAGTCAGATTCCCTTGTTGGGAAATGAAATGCAGAGCCAGGTAGCATCACTTGCCAGCAATGGTCTTCCGATGCCGTTCACCCAGGAAGCCGTGCCCTTCGCATATGGAAGCAGCACGAACTCAAGAGAGATGCTCAATAACAACCTTGCACTTAGTAATTCAGGCATCAACTCTTCATTACCGAACCTTCACATAGATGGGTCTGTTGTTCGAGGCAGACACTGGGACGGTAGTAATTCAGGTGGTGGTGGTGTTCCCCTCTACAAGATGGCCGTATTGATCACCAAGCTGGTAGCAGTCATCTAAACTATAACAACGAACTCATGGGGACAAGTAGGCTGCAGAGGGACTCAGTGGTGGTCTGGATGACATTGTCGTTGACATGTTTAGGCCGGTATGTTCCTATAAATTTTTCTTATTTTTGACAGTAGTCAGCATTATGGTCCCTATATTTTTATGTAAATAAACCATGCGATTTTTTTGTTTTCCATTGCAGGACCGCGCAGACAATGGCGTCCCCCTTCATCGATGGGGACTGGGAACTGGTCTAGCAGGTTTCAGTTCCCTACATCAAGTCTGCTGGCTTGGTGTGAAATTTTCCGCATGTGTGGGGAGGGCGCTTGATTGGTCCATGCTAATTTGCCTGCTCAAAGTTGTTTATAGTAGCAAGTCTGCATCACAAATGCCCTTTGCATTTTTTTTTTTTCAGTTTAGCGACCAGGTTCCAGTGTTCACGTCCTTATATCAATCAACTATGTGGTATTTGCTACCTTAACTCGTATGGCAATGTTTTAAGTCAGGTGTTAACTGGCTATCGTGATATATTATTAAATATAGCATGATTATGAGCGAAGAAATGTTTTCAAGTTTACAATTGGGAATCGTTTTGCTGTTCTATTTGTTGATTGCCATTGGTGATATGTTGAAGAAATCCAGAAAGATCAATCAAAGCACACAAGATTGCTGTTCCTGTTCGAGAAACTTGAAATTATTCATCTTACTCGTCATCATTTGCATGATTGCTTGGTAGCTGCCTGGGACTGGGAGATATGTTTGCGTCTTCAGATTCAGATCAACAGCGGATAACCTGGATTTTTCTAGATAATACCCAGCTTCCAGCATGGTAAACTGTCTTGCCAAGTCTGAAGTTCACTACAGATGAAATTCAGTTGAAGCATTAGGTGAAATACAGCTGAAAATTCAGCAGACCATTTGCATGAAATTCATCTGAAGCATGTGATAAATGCTTTGCAGTTTATGCGTTTGCAATTTGCAAAGGATTTGGATATGAAACTCTGATCAGTCCATCCACGGTACTTATGCGACGAAATAAGCCAAGGGTAGACTAATGTGTTCATGGTGGCCAGTCGACGCAGCAGGTACTGCTGACTTGGGTAGGCAATGCATGCATAGTCACGTAACAGTTAGCTGCCCGGCGGCTCGTATGTATTATTAATACAGGAGCTCCCGTGTTTTTGTCTGTATAATGATGGGTTTGCTTGATTGATGGCTGATTAGATATGCTGGCAAAATGGGTCATTTTGGTTTGTCATTATTTGGTTGTTTGAGAGCTTTACAACTTGAATGTTTGAAATCATTTTTTATGAAATTGGGATATAGACGGCAGCGTCACGTTTTTTGTGTTCAGTGGAACAAATGGCTTGGCTGACTGTAGCAGGAGGTGTCTGCGGGGGCGAACAGGAGTACTGGTTGGGTTTCTTCTCTTGGACGGAATGCACTACGTGGTCGCTCCTGAAGTTGTTTCCATTTTTTCTTTGGTACTATGCCTGGCAAAGGCTCTTTTGAAGCCTTGTGGCGGCCTGGTATGGTTAAGTGGGCAGCCTTCCCCTCTTGCTTCGTTTCAGAGTCCTGGTGCTACTCTTGCTACTCTCCCACTGCTCTTTCGCCCTCGCGTTATGTGGTCGTCATGAGGTTCCTTCGGTCTCCTTCACGCGGTGACCTCAAGAGGAAGCGTGTTAGCACGAGCCCTCTTGGTTCTCCTCGGGCTCCTGGTTTTGGGCCGTATGGTGTGGGCACAGCGAGGCGGATGTGGCGGTGCGGTACGAGACGACGGGGAATCCTAGCGTTCTTGCGTCCATTGTAGTGAGTTATCTAACAGTGAGAGCTTAGATCGTTTCGTGGACGTGCGTGTTTGCTAGATTCATTTATGTTTCGTGCGCGTATCAATCTTCGGCTATGTTTCGTGCGCGTATCAATCTTCGGCTCTGTTAAGGGTGATTTGGGCTGATGGTGATTTTTGGTGATTAAATAGATTCTGAGAGAGAGCATAAAACAAGCCAAGCCAAGACAAGCCGACAGGCTCTTCGTTTAGTTTTTTTTTTTTTTTTTTTTTTTTTTTTTTTTTTTGCTTGTGTGCAGCGGCTCATGGGCGCTCTTGCTGCGTGGGTCGATCCTGCCGTGCAAGCTGAGGCGTTTAGGGCTGTCGGTAAGGCTTTTGCCTTAGCCAGCAATGCGGATGGCTCATCGTCTAGCAGCCTTGCTGTTGAGGTCAGTTCGAAAGTAAACCTAAACGCCTCATTTTGCCTTGCCTACCTGGACGGCTAACTGCTACGTAATTATGCATGCATTGCCTACCCAGGTTAGCAGATACCTATACTGCGTCGACGGGCCACCATGAACACATTAGTCTATTCTTGGCCGCTTTATTTATCAATACAACTTATGTCCTATCTTCGATCAACATCGATTGTATTACAAAAGCTGAAAGAAAGGACAACCCAAAATGACCCATTTTTTTGCATATCTAATCGACCACCAAAAAGGAAACCCATCATTCTATAGGTAAAAATATGGCTTTTGTATTAATAATCCATACAAGCCACCGAACGGCTAACTGCTATTATGCATACATTGCGCCCCACTATGAACACACGCCTCGTTAAATTTGGTGGTCTTTGTTAGTTAGTCTTGATTTGTTGTGAGAAAAAATCTTGTTAATTTAGTTGGTTAGTCTTTGGTTTGATGTGAAGAAAAAAATGCATTAGGCGGTGGCTAACAAGCCAGCCGAATAAGGCGTTAGTGCTTCTGATCAGTCCATCCACGGTGCTACGAGCAGACAATGCGACGAAACGAACGCCTTTATCCATTGGACTGTACTCCTACTCCTATTTTATCTCACCGATGAGTGGGCCCCAGAGTGCGGTACGAGCGGTGGTGATCTGTCGGTTACGGAAACAGCGGTGCTAGATCAGACGGTTGATGTTTCACGGAGGTCGACGAGCACCGCACCGCATGTTGCAGAAGCTTCCGCAACCTTCCATTCGCTTCGGCTCCGGTGCGGGCGGCGCTTTTTCTTCTTCCCCTTCTCCAAGCATCGCCACCCCTCTCCTCTCCGTCGTAGCGCCCTCTCAACACAACCGCCGCCGCCGCCGCCGCAAATAACCGAGCCAGCGGGCAACGTCGCGGCGTAACCGCTTGGTCAGTCCAGTGTCCCCAGCCTTCACTAAACCCAAACCCCTCCTCCGCCACGATGGCGCGCTCCGCCGCGTCCAGGCTAGCGCGCGCAGCTCGCGCGGCCGTCACCCGCCGCCAGGCCCACGCCGTTAGCCGCGATGTCCTCCCGCGGCCCCTCGCGCCGCTCGCGGGTGATGTCTCCTCCGTCTTCTTCGCCGCCGGTGGCACGACGAGGAGGCCGGCGTGGTTGGCCGCGCCTTTGGGGCGGTTCCCCGCCGTCGGGGCCGGCGGAGCTGGGCTCCTGGTGCCGTCGCGCCGGCTGTTCCACTCGACGACGCCCGCTCATTACAGCGCCACCGGCACCTCGTCCTCGTCTCAGGTTGGTACCTGTCCACTGTGTACTGTACACCGCTGCCCTTGTCTCTGTCTGTTCTCATGCGCGGAGCTGCCGATTGGCTGCCACTCATGTCGATATTCGATTTCGATCGGTGCTGTAGAGATTCGGCTAACCAAACGGTTAGATTGTCAAGCGGGGCTCTGGAACGTTGAGTGCTTGCTGTTCTGCACTTCTGCTACAAATTCATAAAGATTCGTGGTGTCACAATAGCTTTGTGTGATACGATCGTGCAGTAGCATATGCTGGTCATTGATTTCATCCTTTGATCTTCAGAAGTATGGGATGTTGGGGTGACAGATTTGTACAGTAAATAGCTCTATTCCACAATGCAAACTTCATAAGAGATGATGATTTTAGGCGCTTTCTGTGTTGATGTTGTTGGACTGCTGTCTTGCTGTAGCTGTATTTCCATGTTGTGTTGGTGATTGCATTCTCTCGTTCTTTATTAACTTGATGATAAACGAGTCAACAGTTTCCAACCTTGTTTCAAAAGTGTGTAGAATCAGCTGCTCCATTTGTAGATTTGGTTGGACAATATATCAGAGTGCTATACTTTTACTGTAGCCTATAGATTTCCACTTGAATAGTGTCTCCAACCAAGAATCACTATAGCTTTCACATGCATCTAGCTCTTTGCTTGGTTTGCAGTATTTGTATGTGCGCTAGGGCAGGCTTGCAAGTGTGATTTTTTTTTTGGACAAAAATATGGAGTGTCTTCTCCAGAGTAAGATCTCTTTCTTTTTTTAATATATATACAGAAAGGAAAAAATAATGTACAAGAGGGAGTCACAAGGATCATAAGTCAAAACAGGAGACTAACACCATGGTAAAATTGATCGACCAATCGGACAACAAACTCCGAACATTTAATTTTGCCATATTGCTTCCATTTGTGAACTGATGGAACCACATCTTTGAAGACTGTACCTTTTTTTATGACACCAAATAGTGCAAACAACCACCATAATAATTTCCCTGAAAACAGGAGACTCAAATATCTCTGTTCCAGCAGAAGGGGTGTGGTATATGCAGCTATGGGTAGGGCTTGCAAACTACTGTTGGTTTGAGTCCTAATCTCTATGTTTTTCGTTAATTTTCTTTGATCAAAACAGATAACACCAGGAGAATTCACTGAGATGGCCTGGGAGGGGATTGTTGGTGCGGTTGATGCAGCAAGATTGTCAAAACAACAGATAGTGGAGTCAGAGCACTTGATGAAAGCTCTTCTGGAGCAAAAGGATGGGCTAGCACGCAGGATATTTTCCAAAGCGGGCATAGACAACACATCTGTCCTGCAAGCTACAGATGACTTTATTTCTAGACAGCCAAAGGTATTGGCAGTGGAACTTAATAATTTTATAGATTAAACTAACTAAACAACTTATGTTTATTAAGGTGGTAAATTTTATTAAGATTTGGGTCTTGCATTGGTAGGTTGTCGGTGATACAACTGGGCCAATTATAGGATCAAGTTTTGTGTCGATATTGGATAATGCGAAGAAGCATAAAAGGAATATGGTGATGAGTTTGTGTCAGTTGAGCACATCCTGCAAGCATTCACTTCAGATAAAAGGTTTGGACAACAGCTTTTCAAAGATCTGAAAATTGTGGAGAATGATCTTAAAGAAGCTATTTCAGCTGTGCGGGGAAGCCAGAGAGTCACAGATCAGAGTATGTCTTGTGACATTTTTTTCTTTGTCTTTACTCGTTTCTTTCTTTTGGCAGAGTAGTACTTCTGTGGTTTTAGTATTTATTTATTTATACTTTATTCATATTTATATATAGCCCAACTAGTTTGGGACAAAAGGCTATGTTGTTGCTGTTCTTGTTGTATTCATATTCATATATAGCTTCCTGTATTGTCCAGAAAGTTAACTTGATCCTGATAAGTAGATAGCAATATAATAACAGATAACCTGTTTTATATGCCTATATTGTTTTTCTGTTTCCAGATCCAGAAGGAAAGTACCAGGCTCTAGAGAAGTATGGTATTGACTTGACAGAATCAGCTCGGCGTGGTAAACTTGATCCTGTTATAGGCCGTGATGATGAAGTGCGCAGATGCATTCAGATCCTATGTAGAAGAACTAAAAACAATCCTGTAATCATTGGCGAGCCAGGAGTTGGCAAAACAGCTATTGCTGAAGGGTGATTACCTTTTCATTTATTGTTTGTAGTTTTTCATAGTATGCCTATGCTTTGCTGCTTTGAACATGCAGTAATCAACCATCTTTGCTCTTATTTCAGACTGGCTCAGCGTATTGTACGAGGAGATGTTCCCGAACCTCTAATGAATAGAAGGGTATTGAAATGGTTCTGTTCATATCTAGTCTAGTTTACTGAATTTTAGGGCAATCATATTTTCCCACTTTGCAATGGCAGAGACAACTCTCCTCCATGCTTTTCCGTCCTAGGCTGTGATTATTCCTTCTCTATAAAATGGGCATCACCTTGTGCTGGTCTTTTTTTTTTTTTTGATATATACCTATATCAGATGTTCATTGAAGCATTTTGATTATCAACTAATCAAAAATAATGCAAAATTCAGAGGCGTGGAATAACGTGACACTAATATCAGAAGAGTAGTCACAGTTGTAATAGTGTCAAGAATGCAATAGACTGTATGTTCTGATGCTATGTACATCTGCAATTACAGCTTATCTCATTGGATATGGGAGCACTACTTGCTGGAGCTAAATTCGTGGTGACTTTGAGGAGAGACTAAAGGCTGTTCTAAAGGAGGTCACTGCTTCTAATGGACAGATCATCTTGTTCATTGATGAGATCCATACTGTTGTTGGTGCAGGTTTGTACTTGTAATTTCTGTGTTTTGGGTATTTGCAAGGCTTTTTTTTTTGGGGTGTGTGTGTGTGTGTGTGTGGCAGTGAACGCACAACGATAGACTTGAAAATATTAGTCTTGTGCTTAGGCAGATCTATGCAAGTTCATTTCATTTTTATTTGGTTTGTGCTGGCCTTGTGCTTTCAAATCACTGATGCTTTGTTTTATCAAATTGATCCTTATACGACAATCCAGGAGTCAATGCTCTGAATATTACTGTTTATTCTCTGAATAGGAGCTAGTGGTGGAGCGATGGATGCTGGTAACCTGTTGAAGCCAATGCTAGGCCGTGGAGAACTCCGCTGCATTGGAGCAACAACATTGGATGAGTACAGGAAGTACATTGAGAAGGATGCTGCTCTTGAGCGTAGGTTCCAGCAGGTTTATTGTGGTGAGCCAGCGGTTGAGGATACCATCTCCATACTGCGCGGTTTTGCGAGAACGATATGAACTGCATCATGGTGTTAAGATATCAGATGGAGCTCTTGTTGCTGCAGCAGTTCTATCCGATCGATACATCACTGGCCGTTTTTGCCTGACAAAGGTACTTTGTATGCTATAATGTGGATAAGTCACAGTGAACAGCGAGGTGATCTATTCATTATCTAATATAATAATATTCTTTGTTTGTGCGTCCAGCCATTGATCTAGTTGATGAAGCAGCTGCTAAGCTCAAAATGGAGATAACATCAAAGCCTATTGAATTGGATGAGGTAGACAGAGAAATCATAAGGCTTGAAATGGAAAAGCTCTCATTGAAGAATGATACAGATAAAGCCTCCAAAGAACGACTGAGCAAGCTTGAGGCTGAACTAGAATCTCTCAAGCAGAAGCAGAAAAATCTTTCAGAACATTGGGAATATGAGAAATCTTTGATGACTCGTATCAGATCAATTAAAGAAGAGGTACGTTCTTTACTCTTCTGTGTATTCGCTGCCATATATATTTGGCTCTGATCGCTTCTGCTTAAAGTGCAAGCGCTGTTTATGCTGTGGCTGTGCCACACAGTCAATCGACTGAACTTGTGCTAGCTGCCTGCTGCAGCACAGTAACAGCCAGCTACCATATCAGGCTGAACTCCCCCCACCTGGTGTCATATAGGCTCTAATTGTTGTCTTTATCTTGTTTTAGACTGACAGAGTGAACCTGGAGATTGAAGCTGCCGAGAGAGAGTATGATTTGAATCGTGCTGCAGAACTGAAGTATGGAACACTTTTGTCACTTCAGAAACAGCTAGAAGAGGCCGAGAGTAAACTTGTTGAATTCCAGCAATCAGGGAAGTCAATGCTTCGAGAAGAGGTGACTGACGTGGACATTGCTGAAATTGTCAGCAAATGGACTGGTATTCCAGTGTCGAACCTTCAACAATCTGAAAGGGAAAAGCTGCTGCTGCTGGAAGATGTACTTCACAAGAGGGTTATTGGTCAAGACATTGCAGTTAAATCAGTGGCCAACGCCATCCGCCGTTCTAGGGCAGGCCTATCAGATCCTAACCGTCCGATAGCGAGCTTTATGTTTATGGGACCTACAGGTGTAGGAAAGACTGAGCTGGGTAAGACACTGGCTGAATTCCTTTTCAACACTGAGAATGCCCTAATACGAATTGATATGAGTGAGTACATGGAGAAGCATGCTGTCTCCCGTTTGGTTGGTGCCCCACCTGGATATGTTGGTTATGAGGAAGGGGGCCAATTGACTGAATCTGTTCGTCGGCGGCCTTACTCAGTTGTTCTGTTCGATGAAATTGAGAAAGCACACCAGGATGTCTTTAACATTTTGTTGCAACTATTGGACGATGGAAGAATAACTGATTCACAAGGCAGGACTGTCAGCTTCACTAACTGTGTCATCATCATGACCTCAAACATCGGGTCAACATTGATCCTTGACACACTTAGAAACACCGTAGACAGCAAGGAGGCCATTTATGAGATAATGAAGAAGCAGGTGATTGAGATGGCCCGACAAACATTCCGACCAGAATTCTTGAACAGGATAGATGAGTACATTGTATTCCAACCACTGGATAGAAGTGAGATCAACCGCATTGTGGAGATCCAGGTAAACATTTAACAATTCATTTTAGAAGCATGCATGATAGATATGATTAAACAATAGTATCAACCTTAGGTTATTTCTCCACATTTGCACATAGTTTGCGTAGCCTGCTTTTTAATCTGAATGGTTTTGTTGCTTGCAGTTGAATCGGGTTAAGAACCGGCTGAAACAACAGAAGATTCATCTCCAGTACACTGCAGAAGCCGTGGAGCTTCTGGGGTCTCTTGGCTTTGACCCGAACTATGGTGCGAGGCCTGTGAAGAGAGTGATTCAGCAGATGGTGGAGAATGAGATTGCCCTTGGTGTCCTGAAGGGTGATTTCAAAGAAGACGACACTGTCCTTGTGGATGTAAGTTCTGCGGCGATCGCAAAGGGCTTGCTCCGCAGAAGAAACTGGTCCTTCAGAGGGTAGAAAACAGAAACGAAGAGTTAGTTGCCAATGACTAGGTCAGGGGGGTTCACCCTCTAGCTAGAATGCTCCAGTGAGAAGATATGCAGCTGTTAGCTCTGCATTTTCGCGTCTGAGAAACTTAGCTTGGTCTTTTAAGTTTTTAAGCTCGTATCTTGTGAAGTCGTGTCCAGTCCCCAGTGGCGAAACTCAACTTCAATCTGTGAATATAATCCTGAGAGTTCTATCCGAAGAGCTGTGAATATGGTTTAGGCACCTTTTATCTTTGGTCTCTTCTGTTTCATGACTCATCTTACTCCAATACATGAGCTCGAGAAAGAAACATTTTTGTAAGCTGCGACGGTTTTACTGACTGTTACATACCCGAGTACCGAGCATTATGTGGCCCCTTTTTGAAGGCAAAGTTCTATCAACCACGGGTTCCAAATAATTCCACCTACATCGGGAATCATGGTACCAGTGTCATAAGGTACTATCTGCTGTAATATGTGACTAGGACAAATCTTTTCTCATCTCACTGACATAATACACCATACGATACAATGCAACTGGATCATGTTACGTACTGACCTAAACCGGTTCAGACTAACAATGGACACCAATACTATGCAATATGCACAGGTTGGTCAAAAAAAAAAGAATGCATTCGAACTCAATACAATATATACATACATATTATTCACTTATTGCATTCCTATGAACAAAATTTGGAGCTCAGGCTCTACTGGTCATCGATTACATATGCTTTATCCAGCTTCTTCTCTAGTGATGAAGGGGCAGAGAAATTTAATGGTGAGAACATGTCATCATATTTGGATTTGGGGGCAGGCTTGAACTCATAAGGGCCAACCTTGGTTCCCCAAACCTGAGAGTAATTGAACACATTGTCAAAAGGAGATTCTCTTTCACACAATCTTGGCAAAATAACTGGAACCCTACCAACTGAAGATATAAGGAAATCACCTGGTTCCCTTCGTCGTCAAAACCTTTGTCCCAGATATGTACTTCACCATTTTTGTGGATGGACAAATCCGATGTACAATATGATGCACCACTCTATAAAATGCCAATGTTGAGATGGGAATAAGCGAAACATTGCAGACAAGGATTACCAGTAGGAGGTTCTGATGAGAGTATTAATATTAAATTAAATAGATGTCTGCAAATTATTCATCCAGAAAGAGAAATGAATATGCAGAATTGCTCATTGAGACGAGAAATTAGCTCACCCAGTTGTTGGGAAAACCTTCAGGTGGAGTAGATCCTTCATATAAGCAACGTTTTCCACGGCCACATCGTGACAAGTGTATGGTGGTCAGATGCTCTGCGATATCCTGAACACCAAAAAGTAAACCTAAATACTAGAGTGACACATAAGATACGTAGGCGTATGGTAACATATTTTTAAAAACATAGACCAGGGGCAATTCGCTAAGAAAGGAGGTGGGCACGGGTTAGGTGGCGTCGCTCTCAACTGGAGCGCTTGTTCCCTACCTAGGGTAACATTACACAGTACCTTACTACCTTGTGTAAACGCCTGGCAGCTCGAGCTAGGAAATCCTATGCAAAGCTATATCAGTCAACGCGTGACTCCATATGAAGTTATAGTGTAGATGTGAATAAAATATAGGTCCCTCAACCCCGTACCACGACCCCCATGCCACAAAAACTTTGTGAATATGTGCACAACCTACTATATATTACTATATGTACTGGTCTACAGTTAAGTGCATACAGCTTATCTATCTTTCCCTATATTCCTATATACTACCCTATCTTATCCCACATAGAGCCACGTCATCTACTAATTCCCAGTCATTAGATCCCCAACCAACGGCATCCATGTCATGTACGTATAGAACCCCAACCAACAGATTCGTGAAACTTCGACGCCCACGCACTGCTCGCTACGACCCGCATTGCCACCGCTCCGCACTCTAAGGTGCATACTACGGGCGCAACCTAGGCGCCCGGCGGCCTCCCCAGCGGCGGCGTGGGGCGGTGGGAGTCTCGAACAACAGCGCTACCCTCGATAGTCCCGAACTCACGGCCAGCGGACATCTCGGTGAGTTCCCCTCAGTCTGCTCCTCTTCCGCGCCATAGTCCTGCTCGCGCCTCTTCTCCATGTGGCGTGTACCACTGCAGTCTGCAGGTCTTCCTCTTTCAGAGACATCATAAAGAGCAGAGCATCTGGGTGCCGATGGTCACCAATTTAGCCCGCGGAGTAGTAGTTCCCAGTTATCTTCCCTGTTCTTTTTTTATGTGTAAACAAATGATGGATGCTTGGCTAAGAGGCCAGGGACCGTACAAAACCTTCTTCCTGGCTGCGATCCAGTGCAAACAATCCTCAAATTTAGTCCAACTTCAGAAAATGTCAGATAACTAAATTGCTTTCAAGACCAATCCTATTGTTCTATAGTTCTTATAAGGTTTTTCTGGTTTGGCAATATGAACTACCATTATAAATATACAATCTGATCTTCATATTACGTTATCCTGCTATGTTTGAAATAGTAAGATGCTTGATCATGCCGCTTTTGTGGCTTTCAAATGTGTTTACACCAGAGATTATGGACAATAATTTGCAGATTCTTCTATGTTGTGGCGTCCACCAGTCCTAAGTATTATTGAACATATAGAGTTGATAAATTCAAGGAAAAACAGGTTTAATTTCTAGGCAAATTTTATCCCTATAGAGCTCATACATTTCCTATTGTTCAGCACATGAGCAAATTCATGTTTTGCCTTTTTCAATACCTTCAATTTCCTTCGAACAATCACACTTTGTATTTTACGATGAAAACATTGTAAATTTTGAATTAATCCCCAGATGCCAATATTTAATAATGGAAGTGCTACGAAGGGAACCTCCAGATGTACAATTTAAGATGTTTTGCCTTCTCTTTTACTGTTTCATGTCTTCAATTGATGCTTTCATCACCAAACAATTTGGGTATTTTGTGCCACAAACTTTTGTTCCCTAAACAGGTTCATATAATCATATCTATATGTTAAAATAAACTGTTGTTCCCTAAACAGGTTCATAGAATCATATCTATATGTTAAAATAAGCGTCCTAGCCAGCGCAAGAACTTCTTGGGGCACCTACTAGTAAAATGCATTAAAATAGTAAGTGGTTATGTTGCAAAAAAAAATGAGAGACCGTGCTTTTGCCCATCCAGGAACTAGGTCCCCTCAGTCATCCTAGTAGTATTACACTAAGTGAAGCACATAATGAACTGGATTTACGTTAGGAGTAGCACAACAGCATTCAAGTCCATACTGAAAACACCAAAGGCTGCAAATGAATAGTAAAAGTAAAAAAAATGGCGATCCATGGCTTATAAATAAAATATCAATCAATCATATTGAAAACCCATTGAACTACCCTACAACATCTTTGGTCTGGTGACAGATGGGATCCCTCCCAAAAAAAAAAAAAAAAAAACATTTCTACTTTCTGTGGATTTTTTTTTCATTCATTGACAACTCCACTTGGTCCCTAATTCCTTTTACACACATTATATGCACAGGGTGAATAAGAACAATCATTAAGCTGATTAGATTGGCCTAATTGTTGTAAACTATATTTCCTTGATTTCATTTGCAGCTGTCTCTCAAGAGTTTAGCCACCAACAATCATGAATAAATGAAGGGGAAACCATCACAAGAAACATTCTGAAAATTAAGATTGTGTTCAGACATGACATACCGCAATTACTTCTTCTGGCTGTGGCCTCTGATCCTTTTGACGATCACAGAAATTCTTGTACTCTTCAGCATCCCTAATTGCATATGAACTCAACTGTCCATTGGAAAACAAATTTATTTAGTCAACTTTGCCTGCAAATTGTTTTAAAATATCAATATCTTTCAATCCATTTTCCTAAAAGCAGGAACATGGATGAGAAGTTGTGTTGCTTAACCAAAATTTTAATGCCACTGTAAACACCAGAGAAAAAAACTAATGATTCTATATATTAATAGACTCCCTCGAAGGTTACTAAGAACATCATGTTTGGGAACCAGATGCATATGTTTTCCAGTTAATAGTCAAAAGTAAATGAAAACAAACTGAATATTACTACTAAATTCTGATAAATATTAGTAACGATGCATTAGTTTGTTCAGTATGTCAACATCACAACATTGCATGATCTCAGAGGAAGTATGTTAAATTTCAGCTCACCTCAACATCGCATTTCATCTCCTTCGGACAGGGCTTTACCATGTAGAATCTCTGGAGAGACCAGGACTTATCATTATTTGAACATACATAGAGCACATAAGATATTGGAAATATAGAATGGACACAGCAGAACAGAAATCCAAACTTAACTGAATACTATCCTATCAAGTATCAACAGGCATATGAAGCCTTTCTTGCAGATAATGGAACCATATTCTCACTACTCCAAACTAGATTATTACAGTTGGCAGACAAAAGCATTACACGTCACAAGAATACAGAATGCAAAATGGCAAAGAAATGTTTAATCTTGTTAGTTTAACAATGAAGAAAGGAATTAGAAGTAACAGGAAATAGTCGCATGGGTGTATTGAAAGTTCATTAAATAGTGCACAAGCAAAATAAAGCATTTGAGCATAAGATTCTTAGCGTCTGCAATGTCAGATAATATAATATATCTTGTTTATACTATATTGACTAGCATAACATTATATAGGTCTGTGCAGGAACCCAAGACTTATAAGAAATAATATCCACCATATGAATTGGTAAGTCCAAAAAAGGAGACATGTAAGAGTGACTAATACAGTTTAGAGTTACTTACTTGTCTAAAAGGCTTTTCTGGGGATCTCCAAAATGCCTGGAAAGGAAACCATGGAATTGACATACCAAAAAGGGGCACTGTAATAAAGAAGAATGGATAGAGATAATGATCATACCTGCTCAAAGTAAAGCACCCTGGAGCCATCCACCATCTCGGTTGCAGGACATGTGAGCATTCGAAAACAAAAGAAGGATTAAAATTGCAACATACGACGCTTGGTTGAGGTTCGTCCGGAGAAATCCTTGCTCGGTTTTGTACCGATGCGGTCACCGGCGGACGGCCTCGGCGTCGCTTTCCTCCCCGGAGGCGTTGACAAATGACCACCCTCCCTACCCAAAAGCAGCACCTTGCCGTTTTCAGCTCGACCACGCGGCGCCGTTGTCGGTTGTCGGTCCCGCCCCGGTGTGGCAATGGCCGGCAGTTTCGCGGACACTTGCGGTCGCGGCGCCTCCAACCGTCGCTGGCGAAGTCCCAGCACGGCTCCAGCGTGGTGTGGCGGTGGCGGCACCACTCTCCCTCCGAATCCAGCGTGGACGCTTGCGGTCGCGCGCTTTCCACCGCCGCGGGCGAGTCCGCGGCGCGGCTCCGTGGGGTGTGACGGCGTCGACACCCTCCTCTCCGCCCGAGCATGGACGCTAGCCGGCGGCGCGCCTCCCACCGCCGCGGCGAAGTTCAACGCGCTCGCTGGGTGTGGCGCGCCCGGCACTTTTCCCCTCTCCGCTCCGGCCGTGGGACGCTTGCCGCGCGCCTCCCACCGCCGCGGGCGAGTCCGAGCGGCTCGCGTGGTGGTGGGCGGCGGCACCCTCCTCCTCTTCGCCCGTGCATGGACGTTTGTCTTCGCGCGCCTCCCATCGCCGCGGGGCGAAGTCCGAGCGCTGCTCGCGCGTGGTGTGGCGGCGCCACGTTGAAGAGTTCCCGTGTTCGCGTTGTGTTCCTCTTTTTGTTTTTTCTTGTGTGTGGGTGTTGTCTTATGGTTTTAGTCCGGTTTTCCAAAATTAACCGGACGACAGGGTTTCCTCCTCCCGTTCCTAAAAGCGAGACTTTTTTGATAAAGTAGGTGGGGAAGTTCTCCCCGAATTAGTTATCAAAAACAAACATGTCAAGACATGCTTAGAAAAATTAAAAAGGATTTCTCATGCATGGAAAAACAGAGGTGAAAAGGATTTTTTTAAAGAAGAGCAAATGTATGTGATCATTTTTTTTTCCTCAAAAAGCAGGAGAACGTGCTTCAATGTATGTGATCATGGATGTGTAAACATTTTTTTTTGCATTTTAAGTGCAGATAAACAGCAATTTTTCTGCATCATTAATGCTTATGACTTCTATCAAGTAACTTACATCCAAGAAAAAAAAAAATCATAATGAGTCAATGATTACATTAGATTAGAAAGACCAATCAAGGATACAGTTAAAGAAAAAGATAACAGGTCAGTGGAACCATTCAGTCACTGATCCAAGGAGTCAACCAGAAAAATCTTGTCCAAGGTTGAAAACACTGGATTAAATTTATGAATTCTACAATAAACATGGATCCTTTTGAAGGATCGTAGTTTAATAAACAATTTGTTCAAGGTTGAAAACTTGAAATACAAGTCTACATAGCATTTTCACATGCATAACCTAATGGCCATGAAGGAAGCAATCAACAAAAGTATGGTTATTATCAATGATTTATCGAAGTTCTATCGTTTTGTGCAGCTCCCACTGCATATTTGCTGGAAGATTCAGTATGGTGCTTTAATTAAAAATTTCAGCTGATGGGCAGCAGGCAGAAAGTACAGAAGTAAACCATTTAGAAATAATGGCTGCCTTCAATTGACTATTATATCAATGGATATTACAACATCCCAGAGCACATTTATATTCAAAACCCAACAAAGAAGAGATCAATAGCTGTGAAAGTATTGCATTTTCAAATCAGTTTAGAGTCACCCAACAACTTGTAAAAACAGACTAATGATGACCAAAGCTAAATTATCACAAACCATGGTCAGCAACCTTTACGCTTATCGACAATGTGAATTGCAGTGATCAACATTCACAGCCAAGTTTGCAGGGAATATTAGATGGATGTGCTTGTGCATATAACTCCCTCCCAAAACAAGCCTACGATTAGTTCACAGATACCAGCAGAGTACTAGACCCAAGACAAGAAGCCTAATCAAATGGGCTGTGGAAAGTGGAAACACTAGTATCCGAAGGGAAAAAAAAAACGAATGCAGTGCTCCGTTAGAATAACAACATTCTAACCTCAAATTGAAGAAGTTGTCAGGATCCTTCCTCGCCTGCTCCCTCGAGAACTGTACATCAGGAAACGCAATGTCCAATTAAACACAAACATTTCATTCGTCAATCTACGTTTTTTTCTAAAAAAACGCCGCTGCACCGAGATTTTCCTCCTCGCAGCTAAAAATAAAGGGGGAGCTTTTCTGACGAATTCTCAGTGCGGAAGCATCGGAATTCCCGGGATCCAAACAATTCTCCAGGGAGGGAGGCGGGGTCACCTTTTCACCGGAGAGCGCGTCGGCGACGGCTCGCGCGTGGTCCCAGCGGGTGGTGGAGCGGCGCAGGCGACGGAGCAGAAGGACGCCGCCGACGACCACGAGCGCCTTCAGCACCGCGCCCCGCACTGCCCCTCCTCCGCCTCCTGTGTCCTCCTCGCCGGAGCCCATCGCTGGGGGTCCTTCCACGGCGACCCAAGCCCCCTCTACTGGCGGTGGCGAAGACCGGCCCCACGAGAAAAAAAAAAAAAAAAGAACAGCCGAGAGCCACAGGAATAAGGAAAGAAGAGACGAGGAAGAACTTGTGAGAAAAAAAAATAAACAGGGGCAAAATAGTCTTTTATTGTTATCGTCATCCACTTAAGAGCACGTTTGGAACATATGAAAAAATTTTGTTCCCGTGAAATTTCTATGGGCTTCATATGAAATTCATGTGTTCCGAACAGCCCTAAAGCTACGTGGTTCATGTGAAATTTACGTGTGTCAAACAACTCTAAAGCTACGTGGTTTATGTGAAATTTATGTATTCCAAAAGAGCTCTAAAGCTACTTGGTTCATGTGCATTTTATGTGTTCCAAACAGCTCTAAAGTTGTCATGTTGTATTACTTATTAGGCATGTGGTATTAGGCCGGTTGCAAACTAATAGAAACGTCAAACAACTCAACAAGGGTATCACCAAGATAAAAATGGTATCAATAGGGAGGATGAAATTTTACGGTGTCAATAAAAAAATAGTACCTAATAAGATTTTTTTTTTTCTTGAAAAACTTTTGTCCGTCACTATAGTTTCTTATTGCAGTACTGCTAATTGCCTAATTCTATATTTAAATCTCTCGATCAAGCTTTTAGGGATTTTGGTTCTCGACTCAAATTTGTGGTTCGATACTTTAACATTCAAATCAACGAGTAATCAACATGACTTGTGCCAAATTATTATCAGCATCGTCTCATGCTACTTAGTAATTTCTGCTTAAAAGTTTTCACCACGTCCTTTATGTGAATATTTATAGGAAAAATCAGGCACATATGACATGTGTAGAGTATTTCTGACAAAAATAACCAATGATACATTCCTCGCTTTACTTAATTATTAAATATTTATTTTTTAGGGAAATTATAAAGAATTTTAAATTTTAAATAGATATTGCTATAGTGCCGATTGGGCTCGTTGTTAGGCCGTTGGGTTGTCCGTAAACCTGGCCCAAATAAGAATAGTGGGCCCCCAAGGCCCAGGCCGGCCCTCCACAGCATCCGAATTGGAAGCGCCAGCTCTCCAGGAAAGAATAGAACCCGACTCACCTGGCCTGAGGGAGAGGATAAAGAAGCGCCCCGAAATGCCACTCGTGCTGCTGCCACCAGCGGCGTGCACCACCGCAGCGCCGGCGCCGGCGTCGCTCGCGTTCTCGCGGCCTCGGACGTCACGGGCGCCGCGTTGGTCCAGCCTCTGTTCCGCGTTCCCCGCCTGAGGAAGTACGGGCGCCGCAACCGCGAGCCCGTTGCCGGGCCCGCCTCGAGCCTCGACGGTGATGACAAGGATGAGACGGAGGAGGAGGAGGCAGAGGGCTGGGAGTCAGAGTCCGACGACGGCGAGGAAGAGATGGCGGTAGACGAGGAGGAGTTCCTGGCGACGCGGCCCAAGCCTGCAGGGTTTGGTGAGGGCAAAACGTATTCCACTGACATCGAGGAGCAGCTTCTCCGGGAGATGGGCTTCGGCGGTGGCGGGGGCGGGGCGCGGCGTCGAGGAGAGACGGCCCCGGCCAATCGCCGCGCCGGGGATAGTTCCACCAATGTAACGGCCACAGGTTGGCTCTCTCTGCTCTCCTGTCCCCTACTAGTTTTACGTTCTCTCTCTGTCTGTCGGTCTCTATCGAGTTGCCAGTCGGCCTTGCCATTCCATTGTCAGAATCTTGAACATCTCCAAAACATGATATCCTTGAACTAATTAAATCCCAGGACAATATTTTGTGTTGGATGAAAAATACATAAATATTAGCAGGGACATGCAAGGTTGAGGAAACTGTTTTCTTCAGCACAAAAGTAATTGAACACTGTGCTCAAGATGTTGAATTCAATGATGTTACAAGTCAATCCTACAATTCTCTCTTGCTAGGGATTTTACAGACGTGTTCAAGGTGCAGCACAGATGGCCCATGGATTGTACAGTACACCCACGGGAACAAAACATTAAAAAAGAGGAAAAACCAATGAACGGATAAGCAGAAAACAACAAAACAAGGCACCGAATGACATTCAGCCTCAGCATTACCTTTTGCAGATCATTTGAAATTGACATCACTTTATTTAGCTACCACTATAAGCGTTGACGGAGCTATTGTTGGGCATAAAACTTTGTTGTTTTGATTCATTCTCAATGCTTCATAACAGATGTCAGTGACAATGGTGTTCAAGTTCGTGTCTGGAACCTCCCAAAAAAAGAAGAACATACACAAGGATCTGAAGCAAGCATTTAAAGGGTTCCGTGGCCTTTTATCTATAGATCCAGCAGTTTCCGCAAATAAGAAAACTCGTGATCCTATCTGTAAAGGTTTCGCATATCTCAAACTAGAGTCTGCAGAAGCTGCAGCAAGGTAATTTATTCTTGTTAAACTCTTTAGTTTGTTTGCAGCATCCTTTGTTCTTCACCATTTGTGTAGTATATATAAACTGCCACTTGGTTATTCTTTTTCAGGGCAATTGCATGTGATTATTCCTTACTTTATTGCTTTGCACCTAAACAAATCCAAAGAATAGTGCTGTTAGTTCATCGCATCAGTGGATAAATTCAGAAGAATATACCCTTCATCTGATATTGCTCAAATTACACCCTTCATTGCTTCTCTTCATTTTGTTTACAACTGTGCCATAAGACTCATACTGGGCTTTTTGAAATTTCCATTGATATTCTAACTGCTAGCTTTAGCAAGCATGAGAAACACTACTTATTCTACTAGGTACTACAAAGTACTCATACCAGTGTCTATTATATTGGATTTTTGGCATGAATCCACCTGCTAGTCATGTTGCCTAAACATTCATCCACATGTTAAATTCATGGTACTGATTTGCATATGAGAAGGCCAATTTAACTGAAAAATGCCTATGTTGTCTTATTAAATCTAAGCACGTTACTTACTCACCTCAAGGCCAACTGCCATGTATACTCTGGTGATAATATGAAAGGCTAGATTTTTTGTGCCCCACTGCCTGGAATTCCATCTACTCAATCCATAGATTTGTAGAGAAGCCATTATGTGCTTTGCACCCATTGTTCATTGTGTAAAAGTTGATTCTGACTTCAGTTACATTTCTGCTAAGTCTGCTTTGATGGTAAATTGCTTTTAGCATTTTTGAAATGTCAACCTCATCAGTCATCATAGTATTCTGACACAGATATCCAGTGCACCTTTCTTCCTTCCTCTGCTTTGTGATTCTGTTGGAAACTGCTGAGCTAGGAACCCAATTTTCTGTCGCAGGCAAAATATAAACATGGAGTATGCTTAAACCCAATTACATGTTGTTTAGCTCATTTTTGCTAAACTAACACCAGCTTGCTAATGAAAGGGATACATTGTTCCTCCTTGGACACTTGATTACAAGCTACCATAATGACCGAATCCTGCAGAATATGTTCTCAGTTTTAGAGTTTGTAGGAGTATAAATATCAACTATTTGTAAACCTGAAAAGCCTAAAGTGCACACTAGAAGCTATTATTAAAAATACACTGGCCCTGATGAAGCCTCACGATTGGACCAGTAGCCATAGGCCACTGGAAACAACACTGAATCGTTCACATAGAGTGAATTGCTATATCAATTCAGTGGGCAGAGAAGTGTAGTTTCTGTACACTAGGCAGTACATATCCTTGCGAGTAATATCCTGTCTTATATTCCTAATTATTTAGCCATGTCAATTTGATACTTGAGAGTATTGAAGCCTTCTGTCTCTCTCCTCTCAGATGATTATCCAGGTTATGTTTTTTTTCTTATTTTAGCCCTATCTTCCAGTTTGGATTCAAGGCCAGATCCCTTCCACATGATCTTTTGTTTCCCCATTTGTTACATCTCAGACATAGGTTACTTCAATGCTGTATGGTTATGTTACCTGCTGTATGCCTTTCCATTAGCATTGTTTACATATTCACTTGGATATGTTTCTGAGAACCATGCATTAATCATTTGTTGTGCGATTATTCTGAATCCTTGTGTATCTCTACTTCATGTCTGCAGGTTCGTTGAGATATACTCACATCAAACTGTGTCATTTGGCAAGGTTCAGAAGTCAATCAGTTGCTCTATCGTCAACAAAGGCAGCTCTGTTGAGCCTTCAAAAGCATCCAGTCAGGCAACCCCTCAACCAATGTTGAAGCACCAAAAATTGTTAGCGGCAAGTTAAGTAACACATATATGCGACCTCAAGACCAAATTGCTTGAAAAGTTGCTTGTAGAGGTGTAGAGGTCGCATGTTTTCTGAAAAAGCTTCGATAAGCAGATTAGATTAGATAGTACTCTGTATTCCAAATAACTGCTTTGTATCAAGCAATTTGGTCTTGTTAGTTGTTACCCATCTTATATAGGTAATAGTATTCACATTTGCGCATCCACAATTTTCCACTGAAGTGGACAACAAGCATTGACACCCCCTTTTATTTTTTTGGTGACAACATTGAGGTTGGCCTTCGGTTTCCAACTGCACGCATCCAACCACAATCCGCCACACAGATGCTTCTAACCAAAATTAAGACAATCCAAATCCACACAAAGTTTTCAACACGCATCTAAACTATAATCCGAATCCACATAGGACCAAGTTTCCAGCAGTTGGTCTCTAACAGCAGGCATCTGACTACAGTCCAAATCCACACAAGACCACATTTCCAACAACACATACTTAACCACAGCACGGAGTCCGGTTCAAAGACATCAGAACATATTTCCAATTAAAATCAAGAACAATCGAAGTCCAACACAAGATCAATTTTCCAACAGTGCAAATCTAACCAAGGTATTTAGTCTGATTCAAAGACGTATTAGAACAATTGATGCAATTGTTGCGTCAATCTCCGAACCACAAGTCGTCATGATTGCACAATTGTAACACAGCATGTTTGCTAGTTATAAGGCAATAATATGTACATGCAAGCTCAGCAAAAAATCCATTATCGGACAATAACTTTATACATCAGTTGCTCCAGTGTGGCTGACACAAGGTAACAGTTCAGGAGAAACGGACACCACTAACCCACCCAAAGAAGGCCCTCCCCCCACAGAATAAGGTTAATATATAAACGCTTCTCCCTGATCATGTCTGTCACTGGAAATACGCATAATACATTGTCTTCCCATTTATTCAGCCCTTCAGTGAGTATTTCTTTCCTGTGAATGCTGCGAATTTTGGGTCTTCTTTCTTGGGCTCCTCTGCTTTCTTTTCAGGTGCCTACACATTTAATGCAAAATGGAACATCAAAGTGGGGTCCCATAATGTAACTTCCACACTATGTGTAGATGGAGTCAAACAGCTCCGAGTGTTGTAAAAGACCAACCTTTTTCGGCTCGGCTTCCACCAGAGCCAGAGCCAAAGACAAGTTTTCCTGTGGTCTTACGTGATGAACCGCCCTGTGATGTGGTGGCTGTTGAGGGCTGCACACCATTAGTTGCATTAGCTTGTCGCTTTGCAGGGGATGGGGCCTGCACATCTTTTTATCTTTGGAAGGCTTCCCATCCAGGCGCCTTCCTGAACCAGTGAAGGGAATGAACTTTGGTTCTTCTTCAGCTGGAGCCTCTGAAAAAAAAAAATGCAAAATAATTTGCATGAAAAACATACGGGTACAGTAATCATATCCAGTGATGTATAGGACAAGAGCATTACCTGTAGTAGGCTCTGTGCTTGCAGGAGCAGGTTTTACTGGCTCGGGTTCTTTGTAGTCAAGTGGTGGAGCAAAGTCAACCTCACAGTCGGTCTCAATAATACTTATAGCATTGGAGGGCTTTGTCTCCACTATATCAATGTAGTACTTCTTGTTATTATACGCTACCATAATGCTGTCACCTGTAGTTAGACAAGAAAAGTTCAAGAAAAGTTTTCTCCAAGCTGCAATAATGACACAAACAGGTCATTAGTGTTCTTGAGGGATTCAATCGCTATTAATACCATGTAACCCTGGTCAGAATACAGCAGTCATATGGGGAGGGAAGGATAAAAGGATGTTCTCCCTAGGATAAGAAATAGTTAATGAAAAAAATACTAACATTGCTTTGGGGTTTGAAATATCTAGAAAGTCTGTTGTATGAGGCTGCAACTTCACATATGTGCCCTTGGGGAGGTTGGCATTTTTATGAACACCATATCTCCCTCTTGCAGCAGAAGATTTTGCATCATCTGAAGACCACATAAAGTTAGCTTTGTTGACATGATGATATAAAGAAGTGCAACAGGATCCTAGATCTTGGCATACCCAATACGGCATGTAGATCATGCCTTCTTCTGCAATGAACTCCAGAACACCACAATGTGAAGTCCGTTCTGCTGCTGCATTGTGGACTTCAAATAGCATAGGGTATTCAATATGCAGAGATGCTGCACAGAAACCAAAAACTATTTTTTTT
The DNA here is from genome assembly GCA_015847255.1 of Hyparrhenia diplandra. Taxonomy (NCBI): domain Eukaryota; kingdom Viridiplantae; phylum Streptophyta; class Magnoliopsida; order Poales; family Poaceae; genus Hyparrhenia; species Hyparrhenia diplandra. Next base: position 81,314 of record JADLZK010013021.1, read on the forward strand.
TCAGAATTCAGAACTTGTTAAGAAATGAGTGTGGAAAAATTTGCCAAAAAACATTTAGGATAAATATCATTGTGTATGTTAAAGATGAGAAATAACGAATGTGCCTAACTTACCAAGGCGATCAAGAGCTGATGGTGGCATTATAACTGGAAAGAAGCAAAATAAAAATCCAGTAAACTTAGCCACTAAAGTAGATACAGAGCTAAGAACTCAGAACTCAGGGAACAGATAACATACTTTTGTCACCAGCTTCAAGTTGTGGCTGCCAAAAAGGAAAAGAGATATTTTACAATAAATTCTAGAAATGCAAACTAAACATTATCTTAAAAGCTACTCCCTCCATCCCAAATTAGAAGTCACTTTAGCTTTTTGTCGTAAGTCAAACTTCTCTAATTTTGACTAAGTTCCTAGAAAATACATTAACATCTACAAGCTCAGATAAATGCAGAGTCATGACATTTCATGGAGAATTTTAACGAAACTATTTTGATGTTGATGTTGGTCCAGTTTTTCTATAAACTTAGTTAAAGCAAAAGAAGTTTGATTTTGGAAAAAGCTAAATTGATCTTTAATTTGGAACGGGTGTGTAGTAATTACTCTAGCATTAGATGTTGACAGATTTACTGCAGGATGCAATTCTGTTATCATAGCATTAGAACCTCAAAAGTAATATGGTGACATCCTTTAGGAAGGAAAGAGATAACATAAACATGCTCCATATGCATACGACAAAAGGGATGCATATGGAATAAAAAAAAAGTTGATTGCAGTATCTCATAAAGAACTACTATCTCATATAGTCATATGTGCAATGAAACTGGGCACAGCATGAAGCCATTACATGGAACACAACATATTTAAATAGAAAACATGGCACCTCAGCTGATTCAGATTTACAAACCTTGTCAATGAAGGAAGCAGGATAGCAGCGGTAAAAGTCTGCTCGAAAGTACTTCCACGGAAGCCATAGCCTTCAAGTACTACTCATGATGAACAAATGTATGAGAATTGAGGACACAAATCACAACATGTGATTGAGCAACAAATGAAATAACTTTCTTAGCTCACAACAACTATTTTAATTTTGAGTAATGAGTATCGACAACATACTTGCTACATGAAAGAAAGTATAGCTTGGTTCAGTTCTAAAATCAAATGCTGTCATATTGGCCAAGCAATGGGAGCAACCAAGCAAGTATAGAGGGAAGACTTTCTGGACCTGAACTCACTGCTACACATTAGACAGTGACATAGACCTTAAGGAATAAATCTCTTGGCATTATTAGACTGTTCAGTTCTATCATATACTTCCAAGTAGGGGAAGGTGCGTATACAAACTACTTACATGATTCCATAGACGAAATTCTCTAGGCATACACATTGTTAAAAAAAAAGAAAAGAAAAACATAATATTAGCTGAAGTACTTACCATTGTTTCCAACCAGAAGGTTAACCTCTTCTACTCCCTAGAATAAGAGGGGAAAAGAGAAGATAAATTAAATGACGCAGACAAGGCAGGCGCTCTAAGTATCAAGCATAGATCACAGCTGCAAAAGCAATTGCATTCCCACTTTGGATCACATACGCAACATCACAAAATAGAGTTAACATTCACACTAAGGATATTGCCTGTTCGCAAACTGCTTGTGGACATGATGACAACCATCTATGGAGGTAGAAAGATATATGTGTCCTGGTAATGGTATAGTAAGTGATTCTAAGTCCAAGGAAATCTGATGGCAAAACACAAATAAAAAATCAAGGTCCAAATACTAATCGGCATAGCACAAGTTTCAACTATGTTTATGCTCACTGGGATGACAACAACAATATACTGATATACAGCTTTGTGCTGACTTAAACAAAAGCTAACTTGTTGCTCCAACTCCTGAAGAAATGGTTTAGGTAAATATGTAAATATTCCTGAACAAATAGACAGTAGTAGGCTGACTGCTAGCAGGAGCAGGGACTGACCCAGTAGAGGACATGGGGTGCACACATGTTCACCGGATAATTTGTGAAAACAATCGAAATTAGTAGGCACGCACTACATATATATACACTAGATCAGATCCGAATACAAACAGTAAGCTAGGGTTTGGGTGCTCGGTGGCGCACATCCGAAGACCAGAGAAAGCGGGCGTACCTTGTGGTGCTCGTCGTGGGTAAGGGACCGAAGAAGACCTGGGCGTACCGGCGTATGGCGGCAGCGACGGCGGCCCAGTCGTCTCCACGAGAGAGAAGGAGAGGAGCGGGAGAGGGGCGCGCACGGGTAACGGAAGAACCGAGGAAGTGTGCACCTCGGGGGCAGGAATCTCTGAAGTCGGACCCCTCCCCTGGTGATTCCCTGGCGATTGGGTCGCAGCCGGTCGCCGGTACGGAACGCAGGTAATGAGATAATGAGGATTTGTTTTTGTTTTTGTTTTTTTGAGAATTGACGACTCGAATTTTTTTTTTTCTTTGATAGAACGACTTGAATTGTTCAATTGTTGGGAGTGAAACATTTTTGGTGCGTTGACACGGCTCACTAAGCCCTCAAAAAATAGGGAATTACGGATTACTCTATTGGTTTTCAGTTCGTTAAGATGTTATAGCCAACTGATATAATCTTGTGATACCCAACAATACATACAGACCTACTAAAGATAACTGGAAGATATGAAGGATTTTAGTCAGGTGTCAATCTCAATTAAGTAGGTTATTCGCTCTACTCTAAAATATCAAGATTCTTTGAGCTCTCTAGGTATCCCTTCTTGCTTCTTAAGTTATACTCCCTCTAGCGCATTTTACGTGGCATAGGCTAATTTTATGAGAATGACCATTTTATCTAGCGAGCGCTCTAACATGTGCTCCTATTAAATAGTATGAAGTAGTTGCTGAGCGAAAAAATAAAGTTTAAAATTTTAGTCTTGTAAATAAATATCTCAATTTCAATCTTAGTTAATCTCACGAGATCACGTCTTGTCTCTATAGATATCAAGTATTAACAATTTTCAGCCACGCATATGTTCTTTCATCTTGTTTCTCCTTTTCTTTTTACTGAGCTTTATATTCCTTTGCACATGATCCACATCCAAACAATCAAGTCTTCATGTTTGCCGCTATCATGTTCCATTCATTCTCCATTCTTTCATGTGCACATTGAACGATTCTTTTTTCTCTGAGGTAGCCTTTGGTGCACGGAGCAGCTGCACGTCGGGCCATTTCAAGCAGACTATGGATGAGATCCTCACAAGATGTTCTGACACACCGTTGTTTTTTTAATCAGGTCTTCACCCCTTTTTCATTAAGAGAAAATGGTCAAAAGAAAGGTTGTTACAACAACATCGACAACTTATGTCTGTTCAACGCCTGGCCGGCAAGATGCTAGCATGCAAGAGCCAAGCTGCAACAACTACAACATCTTTTAAGAACTATATCGACACTATTGCAACCTAGATACAACAAGGCAAAGCGAGAGATGCTTGCGCCATTTGACGCCCAACGGCGGACCATGACGAGCGGTGTCTCGAAAGAGAAGCCCCATGGCTTCCTGTCTTACAATGAGCGGCGTTGTGGGGACAACCTCGCGAAACTCCTCAAACATTAGGTTTCTCGGTCTCAACCTCAATCCTGAACTTTTTCATGATAACCTTTCTTATCTGGGCGTCCGGCTTTTGCTCTTTGAACTTGCTCTTAGCGGCAAGGCGAGCGCTGTGCTGGGGATGAAATGGTCATCATCAACACCTTTGGGGTCCTTGGTGACGCGTAGCCTAGGTGGTGGCACAATAAAGGGCAGTCTCAATGGAGGTTTCATGAGTGTTTCATACACATTAAATGCAGCGCCACATCAGTAAAATTTCACTTTTTGCATGAAACCCCTAGGAGAGAGAAGGAAAGAGTTTCACCATGGTGAAACCTTTGGGCCTTATTTCACATGCGTTGGAAAGTGTATGAAACCCCCATTGAGACACAAATAGAGTTTCACCATGCAACTATGCAATTAAACCATGCAATGAGAGAGAGGTTGTGAGACCCTTTAACCTATGAAACTGTGCATTGAGGGAGATGTTTATTTCATACCAAAGTTTCACATTTTGGAAACCGGGAGGTGAAACTCTCCATTGAGACTGGCCTAAGTGACTGCTCGAGCAGACGCTTAAAGGCGTCGATGAAGGACTCCAAAGTCGACACTAGTCCATCCGTGTGCTATGCACAGATGAATCGTGTACAGTGGGGGCAGCAAGCATGGGAGACTGTGGCTCCGATGCCTGAGAAGTTGATCAACATATAGCTCTGCCAACCTATAAAACATGGTTGGATATATAGGGTCTTCAAATCCGGGAGGTTGATCAACATAGAATAGTTCGAATTCATTTAAAATGCATTTTTCACATTCATTTTGGTATTTCATTTCATGATGTGATGCATAGAAAAGGAGGATGCTAGTCTGATCACGTGTGTCGGGAGTTCAGTAGCGTGCGTGAGCTTTGTGCGTGTGCATTTGCTTGCTTGCGCGCGCGTGAGATATGTATGTGTGCGCACGCGTTACTATATTATATATAAACCGTTTAAGGTTGTTTAACTCCGTTTAAAAATAATGTCTCAATGCTAAATAAAATGTGTCCTGACTATTTATCGTAATCGTTTAGCGTGCAAGGGAAGAGTGACAGATCAGGTTCGTTCTCTCTCTTTTTTCACTCCTTTCAAGAGCATATGGCTGATCGAGTGATCGAAGAACCAAGCTACGGTAAGATTATTTTATCAGAGCTACTCAGGGCAGCTCCAGTGTAGAGAGCGAACCGTGGATGCGAGTGTCAGACGGTTCGAGGCCACAGTGTGAGCATCGGTGAGCATCGAATGCTGCGGCCCGCCACTCACCATGCAATTGCCACATGGACCATTCTGTATCTCTCGTTTGATCTCTCTCTTCTCATTTTTGTACAAGGCTGAATATTTTATGTTGGATGGTTCGACTCTTCGTTTTGGTTCGCTTTCTACTCTGACAAACACACGGTTCGCATGCTCTAGTGTTCACGGTTCGCTTTTCTTGACCCTCGGATCGCTTTTACCGGTACACTGGAGCTGCTCTAATAAAGAGGAACTTATACATTGTTATATAGCATTCCTGTTGTTAGAACAGAACCTATATACAAATTACAATGGACAAACAGGAACAGGCTCTAAAGTCAACACAAAGTCAATACACCAGCTTCGCGCAAGTCCCCACTGGCTACTGGCAAACAGAAAACCGAGCGCCAAGCAACGTACGCACGCTAGCTGCAACTGTGCAATGCCAGCGCAAGGTCACTGATGGCTCTCACTGTCCGTGCCGCTCCCGCGGGCCGCGCGGCATGGGCTGCCCCAGCGCCATCGTGGCCGTGTCCTGCCACAGCCGGGCCTCCATCTCCTTCTCCGTCAGCTTCCGCTGCGCGCGCCGCAGCGCCGACTCCAGCGCCTCGATCCGCTCCCTGTCCCGCCGGTGCTGGAGCTCGTGCAGCCTCCGCTCCAGCTCCGTCGCCGAGACTGCTCCCTCGTGCCGCCGCTCGCACGACTCGTCATCGTCGTCGCTCTCGTCGACGACCACGGCGCCTCGCTGGGACTTCCCGCCGCCGGTGCCGAACCGCCCTCCCTCCAGCTCGATGAACTCGCCGTCGTCGTCGGACGACCATGACTGGACCGAACACTAAAAGCAAAGGGTCGCCGCAAAGATCAGAATCAGAGGATCAGAACGTGCCAGCTCGTTCATTCCGTTCGCGGACGGACGACTTGCTCTCACACGACGCGAACAAAGATCTGTACTGTACCTGATCAGGAGTGTCTTGCTCGGTGTCGCGCGGCCGCCTGCACTCCGGCTCTGTCTCGGTCTCTGCTTCCGGCGCCAGCTCCACGTCCTCGCCGCGCCGGATCTCCAGGCAGCTAGTGGTGCTCGTGTCGTCCGAGACGCAGCTCGACGACGACGCGGTGGTGGTCGACGACGACTGCCGGTTGTTGCAGGCTTTCGGCGTGACGATGACGACGTGATCCGCGTTAGCGCCACCCTTCACCCTGCTAGCCTCGTCTCGGACCTCCTTGAGGAGCGTCTCCATCTGCGCGCGCACCTCGGCCATCCGTTTCAGCTCCACGCATGTCCTCGCCAGGAGGAAGAGCATGCTTAGCCCCATCCCGGTTTGCCCGCCGGCCGCCACACTGCCGCCGACGCCGCCGCTGGTTCCCGCCGCCGCCGCTTGCCTCCATCCTGCCACAGAAACGCACTCTTAGATCGATCGGAAACACTACAACTAGACGATCGACATACGTGAAACATCAAAAGAGAGGGTGATCACGCGACGCACGCGCGCGCACCTGAGGAGTCCACGAACGCGTCCTCGCTCTTCTCGGCCGCGGCGGCCTCTTTCCGGGCACCCCTTTCGCCGCGCTTCCTGCCAAGCCTGCCAAACCCGATCCTGGCGCAGGTGAACGTCGGGATCCGCAGCCGCGGCGGCGTCTCCGGTGACGGCGGCGAGGGCTCCTCACTGTCGTCGCCTTCGCCGAGGTAATCGTAGATCGTCCTCCTGTTCCTCGTCGCGTCAGCTGCTCCTTCCCGATGTCACCACCACTGTAGCCGGAGGAGGCCATCGATCCCGCAGGAGGTCAGAGCACACGAGAGTACGAGACGCGCGCGCGCGAGCGTCGAAGTGGGCGTGGGCGTGTGGAGTGGATCGGCCGGCGTGGACACAAGAGGGTCGAGGCGGCAACGGAGATGAAGATGGCGCTAGTACGGTGAGGGCACGCGACACGTCGTCGTGTTCCTGTTGCGCAGAAAAGAACATTCCATTTCCTGTAGAGCACTGTGTAGATGAAGCGGGGAAATCACCAGATTCCTCACTGTGGCATTTGCCTATTTCGGCGTCAAGTCTTCTGGACCCACGCATTATTCTAGATTAGTAGGAGTACTGTGCATGCATGACACTGAGATTAAGCTTAGATTGACGGGACGACATTAACACACAGGTGGATCCGTCAGCAACTGTTCGTGTCTGTTCCTCTCCAAATCATTGATCGATCAGCGACGACGCAGCACAGTGCTGGCCGGAGATTACGTGAAAGCAACCCGCCCGGCTGGCTGGCCGGGGAGAGGCATGGGCGTGAATGCTGCAAGTGTCAAGCAAGCGCCCAATCGGCCATGAAGCAAGCAAGGTTGTCGCCGATCGAGCCGAGCCCCACCAGCCGCCAGGGACCCCGCGACAAGCCTAACGCCAGAAGAGCAAGCGGCCAACGGGCCAAAAACCCCTATTGATTTCTAATAAACCCGGCCTGCTCCTCGTCGGCTGATCGATCGGCCGCGCACCAACCGCCAATGCCGGCGGATCGAACGCGTCGGCGTCGGCGGTGCCAGCAGCCAAGGTGTGCGTGGCCTTTTCGTTTTAGCCCACGGAGTCGCTGCGATTTCGCGTCATGAGCTATCTTCGTCGCCGGTGATGGAGGACTTCGCGATCGAGTGCATGGTTAGTGACTGATAGATATATCGAGCACATCCGAGAGCGATGATTGATCTCATCTCGTCTGATGCTGTGGACGGATTCGGACCGGCCGGTCGCGGTCGCGGCTGGCGTGGAGGGACACCGGTAGTTAGGAACGTTCCAAACGGTGCACTGGTGGGGTCGGTCCCATCGGGTCTCCTCGACCTCGTCCCGTCCGTCGAGCTCACTCGCCAGTGTATAGAGCATAAAGCCGGCGATCTCGCGCCAAGAAAGGCCACACGGCGGCGTGGCACCTACTCGTCAGCCTTGATTATGTTCGTTGAGAGAAACTTCTCGGATTTTTAGTTTATTACTAAGAAATATGCCCGTACGTTGCAACGGGAGAAAGAAAATATCAAATGTTCGTGGAAGTCAATAACGCGAATGATACATATCTATATGTGTTTCACCCTTTCTCTAAAATTTTAAAGCTATAATACTTATAATGTAATAACCATAACTCCTATAATATAAGTTAATTAGTGTTTGCCATATTACAATAGTGTTTTGTTAAGCCCTGGTTGAATCAAAATACATTCTTGATAGTTTTTTCTCTCATCGTGAGACACATAAATATTTAGATATAAATATAATTTAATTGTCAAATTATTTATGTGCTGATCAAATGAAGGATGAACCTAATTAAATCCAATAGAACTGTATAGCTCATTACGGTTGGTATAACTGGGTTTAGATGATTGCGTAGCAAGGTATATATATTTTTTGTTTAGATGCGGTTGGAACCTGTGGGCTTGACTGTCTTGTTATGGGCAGGTGGACGAATAAATGTTGTAGACGTCGGTGTTGCCGGCTGGTAGTAGGCGACGTCCTTGGTCCCCGAGTAGAGCGGCAAGTTGTCGTCGGTGTTCTTGTAGCGGCCGATGAGCGTGCAGCGCCGAGTCCGACAGAACGCATGCCGCCACAGGTACTCTCTACGCTCCGCCCGCGAACTCCAGGATCGCGTTCCCCACCATGATCCCCTTGAGGCCGATGGCGAGGATGGCGGTGGCAAGCTCACGGGCGTAGTGCCCCGCGTAGCTCTCACCGACGATGAGCGGTCGCCGCCCTTGTACTACAGCCGAGTTGTTCTCGGTCATATTGTCGACCATTACCCACGTCCGTGTTGGCGGCGTCACGAGAGGCACATTGGACTCGTATCTCGAACCGAAGACAGCGGGGGTTCGATTTCGCGGCGTGTCGTTTTGCTGCAGCGTCTTACTTGCACGCCGAGATGGCGCTTCGACCAGGTCAGGACATGCGGCGGCATCAACGTGTGGATAAACCTTTCCGGCGCCAGCTGACCAGATGTATCTGTGCATGTATGTGCGAGGATCGGAAGATGTATATGTCGTGTGTGTGTATATGTGTTCCGGCTATTTGGTTGCCATGCATGCAACATATGAGACTCGGACGGATACGTGTACTGCGTTTATTTGATGACTACATGGCGATGCCGAGACGCATCGACAGATGCGGGAGGGAGAGGGCAGACGAAAAAAAAAAACAGAACGTAGACCGGAGTCCTAATTCTATACGAACTGGAGAAGGTTGGACGAAATTTTTGGGTGGACGACGGAAATTTTCTCTCTTTATTAGTAGGTATAGATAAGAAAAATTTGGACGATAAACATCGCAGTGGTCGTGCCGGAGTGGTTATCGGGCATGACTAGAAATCATGTGGGCTTTGCCCGCGCAGGTTCGAATCCTGCCGACCACGGGTTTTTCATTTTGTTTCTTTTTTGGGCCAAGCTCACATTGCCCAGCGAGTTCTCTGTTTGGTCCAACCAAGCCCAAATAACCCAGCCACTTGGATCGTTGCCATGGAGAGACTGCTGGGCCGTAAGCTTCTTGCCCGATACACTGTCTGACTTGGGCTGATAGCACTGAGACTGACCGAACAAACTCGGTCCTCAACGCTGCTGATGTTAGTACTTTGGTCGATATCGAACGGTTTGGACAGCCACTTCCTTTTTCCTGACTAATGCGAGGTATAGTATAGTACTCTCTCAGTCCAATAAAAAAAACATATTTTTTTAACATTTTAAAATTTAATTTGACCATTTATTTTATTTAAAATATTTGTATAAATTTTTAAAATAAATTAGTTATTATTATAAAATTTTTAATGATCTAATAAGTCATAATAAAATTAATTATATTTATATAAATTACTTTAATAAAATGAATGGTAAAATTAGATTTTAAAAAATTAAAGAATTGCATTTTTTTGGACGGGGAGAGTATACCTTAAAAAAGAAGGCGGCTAAAAGATGGGTATTGGACAAGAACAAAATTGCATAGACCCGGGTCCAATTCTCTTACTACATGGACTGTTGTCAAAAACAAATGCCGGTCGGGGTCAGTGTCAGTGTCAGTATCTGCATACGCTTGAGGCAGGCATTGCATTGCAGTTCTCGCTTTCTAGTCAAACGTGAGCCGCCGCTACTCGACGACTTGTACATATACACCCGAAAACATGTGGTCGTGCGCTTGACTGAATAATCGTATGCAGTTCCGTATACGACCAGCGATTGTTCCATAACATATCCAAAAACGAAGTAGAGTACTAGACTGACTGATTTTTCCAAAGAAGCTAACAATTTGCACGAAGATAACGACGGGTACCAGACCAGAGTAACTGACTAAGCTAAGCGCATCATCTCACCTACAAGCCCCACCCCCACCATCACCATATATAGAATTTTCCGACCCATACGACAGGGAGCTAGCTCATCAGGAGTTCAGTGTGAGTAGAAAACACAAGTGAGCTACGCTACCTTCACCGGTGCGCATGCCAATTGCCAACATGTCTGGGCAGGTGATGGTCCCATGGGCTTGACCTGCCGCTGCCGGGTGGAATCCACTTGATCCAGCTAGAAAAAAAAAGGAGGTACACGGATTGCGGCGCGCTCACGGGTTGGCCGACCACGGAGATGTAGATATATGTATAGATACTAAATAGATCGATTAATAAATAAACAAAAACAGAGCCATACTACCATACAGATACAGCAGCGTCCTAGCTGGGCGGTCAATCTGCGAGCTAGTGGGGCATTCGGAGTCCGGTCGTCCACCGCCCCATGTTGTGGCCGGCCGGCCAGTCGTGCGGTGATCGCGACGGGCGGTGACCTCCGAACCTTCCTTCCTCTAGTAGGTCGCTGGATGGACGGACGACAGGCTGGATCACGACAGAGTGAAGAGTGACAGATGATGGCACTCTCTGGATTTCTACGGTTGCCAGTCCAGTTGATTCCACCCGTTTTCCGCCTTTTTGTTCTTTGTTCCCCGGCTGCGCCGTGATGGTAGTAGTATTTCCTTCTAAAGGGGGAGGCTAGCTTTTACTGATGACTCCAAAAGTTGATTCGGTGGTGTTAACCTGCTCTTAAGTAGTGAAAGTAGTGAATGAGTGCCTGCGAACTGAGAACGGCTACCTGAACAAACGTGTGATGATGGCACAATGGCATGATCGACGGTTGGTATCGATCGACGCTGGCTGTCTGTGGCTAGGTAGCTAGTACGCGCTTGCCTACGCCATCAGCACGGTGTGGGTGGCAGTGCTCCGACGGCACTGCACCGTGGGCGGAACGCCACGCCGGAACGGGAGTCGTGGAGCGCCGGACCCGCCGGACCGACCGACCGCACGTGTTTGACTAGCCCCACCGCCGCCGCGGCGTGCTTGCGTTTCCACCCAGCTTCCTTCCCTCGCGGCGAGGGGACGGACCCACACCCACACAGCACAGTCAACGAAATGGCATAAAACGTCGCACGTGGGCCAACCCGCGGGGACGGGACGAGGGACTTTCCTTTCCTTTCCTTGTGGTCTGCTCTGCCGTCTGGGCCCCATCACCATCTCGCCGGGTGGTCGCCTACTTTTCAAACCCAATTCTCGGCAAACCACTGTCTAGTCCAGCGTACGCCCATCTTTTGTGGATAAAGACCCGCGCTTAGCAGAGCGGAAGATCGCGCGCGTGCAAACGCCGGGCTAATGGTACCGGTGGCCCACTGCGTGCTTAGTCGCGCCTACTACACTCCTGTGAACTTTTCAAATTCAAATTCGTAATTCTTGGTCTCGTGAAACATTCGTAGTAAGTACGAGCGACAACGTTTCAATTCAACTAAAATGGAGAAAAAAATGTATTGTTTTCATTTGATCAATCAATTGGATGAACACTTCGCCTACAGCTACAACTACTGCAAAAGTACAAGGGACTAATTGTACAATTTCATGGTGTTTTCCTGTTCTAGTATTTTGCATGTTACAACATCGTCGTCGATAACCCCGGCCGGCGAGATGATCTCTGGTTGGTCCACGGCATGTCAAGTCGCGCGGACGGACTCCATTTCTTCCTCGGCAGATCCCTCCTCATGTCGTCTTGTTCTGCTATCGCTGTTTCGCTCTAGCAGTGAACAGAGGAGGAGGCAGCACAGCAGGCCAGCGAATTGCCGCGTGCGTGTGATGCTATCCGATCCGATCCGACGCGTCTGTCTGTCAATCAATCCTTTCCTTGGTAGGCGACAGCTCGAGGATCCGGCCGGACAGCGCGGTGACGAGCGCCGCCTTGAAGCTGGGGTCCCGCGTCAGCGTCATCGCCATCTGCTCCGCGAGGTTGCGCCGGATCATCTCCGACGCCGCCCCGGCCGCCGCGCCCACAGACTGCTGCTCGACGACGTTCATCGCGACAGCCTCTTGCTGCTGGTGCTGGTGCACCAGCTGCTGCAGCTGCGGGCGGTGCGGCGCCGTGGTGACGGCCGGCCTCGGCGGCGACGGCGGCTTCGTCGCGGCGCTGTTCTTGGTAGCGCCCTGGGTCGCCACGGCGGAGCCGTCGTGCGCGGCAGCCTGCGCCGGCGTCGGTGGTGGCTGGCCGTGGGTGTGCTCGCCCTCGTACGTGGCGACAAGGATGGACGTGTCGTCGGCGCTCCGCTGCACCTTCTTCTTCACCGGACACGCCGGGGCGAAGGAGCAGCGGAAGTAAGCTCTCGGGCACGGGTTGTCCTTAGTCACCTTCTGCCCGTACTTGCGCCACTGGTAACCGTCCTTGACCACCAGGCTGAGGTCGGCGGGGTCGGCGTGCACGTACAGCTTGGACACCTTGGGCTTACACTCGGCCTCCCGGATACGCTTGCACGGCTCGCCGGAGGTGCACTCCGTCTGGTCCGCGGCCGGGTGCTGCTGCTGGTGGTGGAGCTGGTGTGGGTGTGGGTGCGTGGCGGCGGCGGTAGGTGCCGGCGCCGGCGCGGTGTCCATGCTGCTCTCGCTCTTGCGCTTCCGCGACGGCGACACGGACCCGCCCTCTGATGTGGATGACGGGTTGTTGGTGGTGGTGGTGCCTGCCATCATCTCCGTGTACTGGCTCCGTAGCGCCTCGTACTTGGACACCACCGCCGCCAGCGTCTCCGTTAGACGCCGGTTCTCCTCGCTCATCCGCTGTAGCTCCGTCTCCAGAGCCGCCACCTGAGTCAATCATCAAATCAAGGGAACAATCCGTTAGACTCTTGTGCTCTTGGCTCGTCGTCAAACACGACACCACCACCAATTAAGCAAGAATGGATGTGTACCTCTGGTTCTTTCTTTGGAGGCAGGAAGTTCTCCTCGACGAGGACCTTGGGCCTGGCCAAGGCGACGGTCACCGGCGCCTGGTGGTGCAGGCTGAGCGACGGCAGGCCGACGTGCAGGTCAAGGCTCAGAGAAGGCTGGCTGCTGATCCATGGATCCATCTGCTGACTGCTAGCCGCTATGCCGAGGTCTGCAGGTCGAGGCTGGCTGTAGAGCGACCGGTCTCTCGACGGAGAAGACAACTGAAGACTCGCTTGAGAGAGAAGAGGAGGAAGAAGAGTAGAGAGAGATGCTTGAGCGTTCTGAGTGGCGAAGGCTCGGGGGCGGGGCGTGATATATAGAGCGCGGACTCGACTCGAGGACCAGCGAAGAATATCGAATGGTCCGTCCGTCGTCCGGTCTCATCGCTTGGAGAAGAGGAGGTTTCGCAGCACACGACGTCGCCATCAGGCGCACACGCACGCGCTTGTCCTTTCTCTGGTCGCGCGGCGAATCAGGCAGCTGGGCTGAGCTGAGAGACCCGCGTGCATAAACAAACAAGGGGCCGTGGAATTGGCGCACGCGAATGTGGTGGGGAAAATAAAGAATTGAAGACTGGGGCCAGGCGACGGGCAGGCAGGGTCCGGAGGTGGACGAAGGGTAGTGGAGGTTGCCGCTGGACCAGGAGGAGACGTGACTGACTGTGATGGCGACGCCGACGCCGACGCCCCTATTTGTCGCGAGTGGGTGGGAGGGAGGCCGGTGATGACTTGGCTGACCGAAGCTAGCTTTAGCTTTGGCCTTTGAGACTTGAGAGTGGCTGTCGGCCTGCGGATGAACCGAGGAGGGTGGTGCAGGGTGATGACGATGGTCGCCGGGTTGGGTGGTGGTGGCTTCCCCAAGTCAAGAAAATACACCACACATACATGCATGCTTACAAAAGATCCGGGGACGACGAATTGACGGAGGATTTGTCGGAAATGCCCTTTGGATGGAAAGTCTGGGTTTTCTTGGTGACGGGTGACGACTTATTGACCGGCCTTTTGGTCGGAGCCTAGTGGAGTCTAGCTTTTCATTTCTTTCTCCAACTGTTGTTTTATTTTCTAATAAAAAGAGTAATTCATAGTATACTGGTAGTGTACTACTAGTAGTAGTTCTGGTTTAGGTAAGGCGAAGATTTGATTATACTAGTTGACGGCTGGGGTTTCTTGCTTTGGCGAGCTCCAAATTAACTTTGGGTGCCAGAAACCACAGAGTCAGTCCAAACTAATGGTATCAAAACCGGCCAACTGTCAACAAGTAAACATCGCCGTGCCTTTGCCTAATTCTGACCAAACATCCTTTCTCTCAACAGAAAAACTACTCGAAGATCTAGTACTACGTGGAGATCGACTGATCACATAGTGCTCACCGCACGCACGGGTCAATATATATATCCTGCACCATTTTTCTCTGATATATATATATCTGACAACCCTTGCCTTGCCGAGGTTTATTAGGTCACAATGCAACCACAAGCTGTTACTTCTTGACTACGGCGCAGGCTTGTTGGTAATTAATTCCTTTCTAGTACTGCTTGTAGACCTAGAGTAGGAAGAAGGGGAGTAGGAAGAAGGAGAAACGCTCTTTGTTTCGCGCTGCATGCGTGTTCAATGGACCCGGACGGCCGGTGAAGACGGGTAAAGCTCACGCAAAGGACGGACCGGATCGACCGGACCACCTGACCTGACGACCGACCGCCTGTATTTGCGAGACACCGGGGAAATCTGTCCATCTGCTGTCAAGGACCGCTGCGTGCATACAACTTTTTCCTGTTCCTTCTTCTTGCTCGATCGATCGGCCAACAACTAGCCATGGCGTGTGGCTAAAGGGTTCCGTCTCAAAGTGGTAAACGTCGTTGCTACCAAGTTGAGCTCATGCATCCCGGAGATTAGTCTCAGTTTATATCAGAGTAAGCTTTCTCGTTTCGTTTGTTCGTCAATTGACTACACCTATTACCATGCTGCCTTCGTCGTGCAGAAAACCTCAAGCAAGCGACCGGACGGTGTAAATAAATAAAGATCCAAGCTCACACACACACAGCCTAGTCAGCAGTCTCCGACTGGAAGTCTGGAACTGATCCTATCTGCTATTCACAATAATTTTTATATCCTCCTGCGGCCTGAGTCGCCTGACACAGGAGAAAACGGTGTGCAACACGACGTCCCTGTCACGCCACAATTCGGGCACATGTGAAACCCACGGGGCGCCGCAATCCATTGCGGCTGGCTCGTGCTCGTGAGCCTGCAGGCCCGGCAGCCGGGGCACACCACCGCGCAACCACATATTCTATCGTAATGTATCGTGGCATCACGGACCTGCTGATGGCCGGGAGGAACAGCAGTTAATGTGGCGAGAGACTTTGCACCCGGCATCCATTTCCAACGCATTATCGTGTCGTGAGCTAGGACCTACTAGGAGGAGGAGAACCTGGACTAGCTATACCTACAATAAGAGCGTCCGCAACGAACGACCTGAAGTCGCTAGCGACGAGGACCCAAGAAACAATAAAAAAACGAGTGTCATGCTGTGGGGGCATGGGCTCCGTGAGAGAAGGTTTCATTGGAACCCGTGCGAGACTATCCGGGAGTTCATCGTAGCGCGCTGCTCTCTTCCATTTTGATTGGTGCGCAGGCCTCCTCGCTAGCGAGATGGGCAACCGTTGGGGACGCCCTAAGGTCCAAGTTTTGGTCTCGATCGACATCTTGTGTGTGTGTTCGCCGGTCGCCGTCCTTCCTTCCGTCAGGTCCAGTACAGCTCTGTCGCTGACCTTAATAGCCAGCTTTTTTGATAGCAAGTTTCCCTCCGTTCCAAAATAAAAGCAACTCTTTGACTCATAAACCGTGTTTTTGATCGCTCGTCTTATTCAAATTTTTATTTAAATTATAAAACAAACAAAACGTCATTACAATATCTATAGTGATGTAATAAGTCATAACAAAAGTGGTAATATTTATTAAAAAAGTTGAATAAGATGAGAGGTCAAACACGATTTACATGAGTCAAAGAATTGCATTTATTTTTTGGAACGGGAGGGAGTACTAGGAGTATAGAGAGATTCAGGTAGTACGTATGTATTGTATACTAGCTTCCATGGTTAATTAAGTAGTTAACTTCTTGTTGTGCCGTGTTGTGGAGTCAGGAGAGCCACGGAATCGAACGCATGTGGGGCAAGTCCGCTTTCTTTTGTTTTCTAGACCAACGGGACAGTCCTGGTTCCAGCTTTCATGCGGCTGCCCATGGTCAAGGTATAGGC
Organism: Hyparrhenia diplandra; assembly: GCA_015847255.1. NCBI lineage: Eukaryota > Viridiplantae > Streptophyta > Magnoliopsida > Poales > Poaceae > Hyparrhenia > Hyparrhenia diplandra. The sequence goes on from JADLZK010013021.1 coordinate 97,623, forward strand.
TGGAAACCGGAGGCAGCAACAGTGACTGGTATAGCTACTCTATCGTAGCTATACTACGTCCATCGGTATCTAGAGCCCACTTGCAAAAGACTCTTGAATAAGTATGGACTGAGCGAGAACACCTTGCTACGGTCATGGGTTGCAGTTATTACTGCTATCTTTGAGCTTATATACGTATTTTTTTTCGTGATGACCTGGCGCATATTTCATTAAGCGTAAAAGAGTTTTGTTACGCAGCATGCACGAGAGACGGTAGTCGCAAGATTACCGAACCTCGGAACCCAAGAGACAAGAGGTTGTGATTACATAAAAATCAACCGGGCGACAAAAGGGTAGCACGCTTGCTCACTCCATCCCATCCCCAGCACCGGCCGTATTCGGGTTTAAGGGCGGGTTAAACTCCCCATTGAGCAGGACAGGACGAGGACGTTTTGCTTCCCGAAGGACATATCCCCACGGAACGCCTGTATGAACGGGCCTCAACGTCGGCATTAGGAGCGTCCTCTTGCACCCTGCATTCCTAGCTTCTTGAGTAGCACATTCTGTGCTTGCCGCGTCGCGTTGGGCGCCGCGGGTTGGGCGCAATGCGCCCGCTTCTCCTCAACGTGTGAATGGAGGCGGGCGTGACGAGAGCGCCGCAACTTTCGGTCCATCACGAAGAAGCGGGGTTTGGAAGGAGGCACACCGAGACTCAATTTGTTCCGTAACCGAGGGACCTCCATCAAAGCCCCCAACGACGCACAACGCAAAGGTCGCAGCAGCCCACGCCAAAGTGAGGAGCCGGCGCGCACGGGGGTGCTGGTGTCGAAGAGGTGTCTTCCTCCACCATGGCGACATCGACGAGCGTTGTTGTCGAGGCCACCGCAGGTGTACCAAGAACAGCGCGCGGAGTTGTCGCCAGTTGTGGCTGAAGTCGAACGCGGTGCCGCAACCCCAACATCCTCCTCCAGCGCCCCAGTAGCGGGAATATCCGGCCGTGGGGAGCAAGCTGCCACAGCGTCGCCACCCTCCCCGGATGCCTCCGCGTCCGCGAAGCAGAGCCGGGTCATTCGTGGCGGTGACAGCGGTTCCGACAACGCCAGTCGGGTCCGCCGAGGGGTAGCGACCGGAGTAGGCCAACGTGTGGCAAGGGAGGCGGCGAGCTCATCAAGCATCGGGTCGGCCCGAGCGTGAGGCTCGACACCCTCGCACAGCAAAGAGCCGGATCGGAGACGACGACGAAGCGGGGACGTAACGATGTTGAACTCCTATGACCGCGATGTCTCGGCGCCGCCGCCGACGGCGCGTGAGGGGGCCGACGGGCGACCGCCCTCCACAAGCCCCCGTCTTGTCTCGACCGAGGCCCGGGCGCGCGGCGAGGGGGCCGCAGGTCGCCACCCGCGACGGTCGAAGGGCGGACACGATATCGCCCGATGACGATAGAGGTCGTGTGCGACCCGGAGCGTCGCATGGCCACCATCGCCCTGGTGACCAGAGAGGGGTGGCGCGAGCACGAACCGGGACGTGAGTCCCGTGTAGAGCCCCCAAAGGCGCCCGGGCGAACGACGAAGCACGCAGCCTCCTTGCCCGGTGCGCCGTGCCGAGGCAAAGAAGACAGCGCGTGTCGGTGAAGTGCACCGGGCGGCGATGTGGCCTTCGCCAGGCAGTTGAAACACAGCCCGACGAGTGAAGTCGGCAAGATCGCCGCCCGCCGGGCGAGGGTGACGGGGCACGACGACGCCCACGCCGTCGGTTCACAACAAGGGTGAAACCGTCGGCATCGACAAAGCGGAGAAGCCCCAACACGCGGGCCAAGGCGTTGTCGGCTGAACTCGCCGTGCAGGGGACCAAGGCGGTGATATGCAGATTACGCGCCGTCCCCCCGCAAGCACTGGGTGGGCACCCAAAGACGCCATCACCGCAAGGGTCCACGCCCCTGACCCCGGCCGTGGGCCTCGGTTCTTCTCCCGTGCGGCCGTTGTCGGTAGCGTGTGAGCGCAAGACGACGCCCAACGGCCCCCGGACGGAGGGGGCAGCAGCGTCGGCGTTAGTGGATGCGGCGCGGACCGGGCCGGGCGAAGAGGCCGCACTGGCAGGAGGCGTGGAAGTAGCGCACCTCTCCCTCCTCCTCATCGGAGGACTCGCACCAGCCAAGATATGCTTAGGCCCGCCGGTGGAGGGGGAAGGCCGAGCTGGGATCATCTTCAACATCGAGGCAACCTCGTTGGCGACGAGCACCTCAATCGACCGTGGAGCAAAGCGGCTACAGCGGTAGAAGGGGGATGCGGGGGTGGAGAGAGGCGACGAAGGGCCCGGGCGTGACGGTCGCACCATGTCGTGGTCGGGTCCCGACCAAGTCGGCGAGCCGGGCGCCAAGGGAGCGGTGCCCCCGGGCATGGCGGCCTCCACGGCCGCGCGGGCGGAGTTCGGCGCCCGGCGGCTCTGTCACGCCCAGCCCGGCAGACGCGGGGCGGCAGCCTTGCTGGGTGCGGCCACGGGCCCACTCCCCGCCGGCGGAGTAGGAGTCCCCACGGCGCCACCACTAGAAGGAGACGCGACAAGCGGGGGGTGCCGCGGCGGCGGCGCCCCGCGAGGTCCTGATGGCTGGGGGAGACGCCGGTGCTCGCCGCCGGCCCCCGGGTGTCCACCGGTGAACAGGCAGGCTCCGGGCGAGGTGGCTCGCACAGGCGCCATGGATGGCGTCCGGCCGGGCGCAAGGCGAATCCTGCCCCTTCCCCGCACTCGCCCACACACCGGAGGAGACCATGGCCGCGACTGTAAGGCGGGCCGACCGCGACAGGAAAGGGCGGCCGCCATGTTCGCCGTCGGCCGGGATGGCGACGGCGCTTCAACGGAAGGTGTGGTCGGCGTCGGGCGAGCAGCGGCCACCATGGCCGCGCCCAAAGGTCTCCCCGCCTCCCCGCAGCAATGTGGGAGGCCGCACGGGAGGGCCTCGACAGAGCATTGGGGCGGGCAGCGCCGCCGAGGCCGCCATGGGCGCGGGCGGCGACCGACGAGGCCGGAGTGACCTCCGGCGGGCAGGGGCCCGAGGAGCACTTATGGGATGGCAGATCTAGAGGTGGGGAACTCGGTGGTGGTGTTGGATTGGAGAGAGGAGGCCTGGCCGAGGAGATCGACGCGGGGCGGAAGCCCCGCCCCGCCGTCGCCCGCAGGGTCGGGAGTCCCTAACGGACACATTCCTCCTTCCTCGTAACAAAGTTTTTTTCGCTTATATACGTATAAGAAAAAGTCCAATAACAAATCTAAATACTTTGCATATGAGTCGTCAAGTTATAAGAGTATGAGCTATACAAATTGTCTTTTATTTTATCCTTACTAGCAAATATGCCTGGGAATTGCGCCAAGAGATAATTAAAAAGCAAATCAAGATTTTAGTTTACATTTCAATTAGTTAGGCCATCAATTGATTTATGTGGTAATAATATTTTTTATGATCAAATTAGATCGACACATGGTCAATGTCCTAATTTTTATTTTTTATTCTCCTCGCATACACTTGCTATCCTTGTCCCCTGGTACACACTTCTTCTTATTATTATTTTATTTAAAAGCAGAATTGTAAGCTCCTACTTAAATTTTATTAAAGATTGAAGAAGAGTACAAAGGTTGTTGCTCGTATGTATAAAATCCAATAAGCTCTCTCTCATCTATATCTCCTTACCCTTCTCCCTTGTACAACAGCAAAAATTCTAACTAGATTGATTACATGGCCATTGTGGTACGTGCTCTAAGCATAGATGAGGTTGTTATATACGTACTCCCCTCGGTTAAAAGTATATAATCATTAATTTTGTTTTGTTGCATATATCCTCGGTTAAAAGTATTTAATCATGAATCTAGACAAAGCTATTCCAGCTAGTGTACGTAATCGCACAAACGGTTTACCTAAAATGATTCGGTGGTTCCTTGGATCTGCGCCACGGAGATAAAAAGCTTTGCTCGCTCGCCGTCGTGCAGTTCACGAAAGTTGGCCTTGACACGCGGCGTCGTCCTTTGCCGTTGCCAAGCATGGAAGATGTTTGTCGTAATGGTAACTGCGGCGGGGATGGCACGACAAGGCGTAGTGGATTCCACGTGACGCGCATGGTTGGTCCCGCTGGCTTCCCCTCCACCAGTCTCTCCGGTCCGGGGTCGCCGGTCGCCGCCCGCCGCCTGCGCCGAGCACTGAGCAGTGAGCGAGCACTCACCGGCCGGCCCAGACGCACGTGTCGAACGACGAGAGCCGGGCGACATCACGACAGGGCAAGAGGAAAGATTTTTGAAACCGAGTCGCGGTGCCGATCCCCAGCACAGCCAGCCGCAGGTCGGTTTCCGGCGGGACCCGCACTTTTGACGCCGCCCTCGCCTAGCAAGACCGGACCTCACAAAAAGTTGTGGGCGGGCGGCGTCGGCGTCGGCGTCGGCGCTGGACCTTGACCGCGGCGCGGCGCCGAAGGAACCAAACTTTTCTGCCCAGCCCTCCTTGAGTCAACCACAGCCAGCTCACTTTTGCATCGAATCGCATCATCGCTTGCGTCGTCGTAGTCCCCGGTCGTCGCGGCTGGGTTCCTTCCTTCGTGCGTGCGTGCGTGCGTATTCCTAGATGTCAGTATTACGGAATCGTGTCCGTATCCAGCTGGTATACGCGGTACACGGATGCTGGACTGGGATGCATGATCGATATGTGGTGGTGGAGTCACGGGTGACGGTGTTACTAGATAGGATGATATTGGCACATCCACTGTCCACACGCGCTTAATAAGATTCGTGCACATCCATGACATGAATGAACTTGGGATTCGAGGATCGATCACGCGATCAGTCAAGTCTGTCGGCAACAAGCTACCGTTGATTTTAATGGATGATGACGACCTGGAACAAACTTGTCACGTTGCAGTTACAATAAATTAAGGGCCGGTCTGTTCGAGGAATATGATTACTATTGCAAAGTAGGCTTTTAGTCTTAGCTTATCTAAACAAAAGATTGATAAAACACAAAAAAATGCGATTCTAGCAATGTTTTTTTTTTTTTAAAAAAATCCTTCACCGATGTTGTTTTTTTAAAAAAATATTTTTTTTTTTTGGAAGACGGAGGGAGTAGTAGGCTTTTAGTAAGTCTCTAACTAAACGACGAGTTGGCCAATACAGGTAATTTGGACTAAACTTCAACCCTTGATGATTCAAATATGGCCAAAATTATGATCATAAGTACTATAAGGTTCTATTTAGATGTACTAAGAATTTAAAAGAGTATAAATTCTAATATGCGCTAGCTAGTGGAATTTTTGTATTCTAAATAAAAAATACCATTTGTTTAGGTATCATGATTATAACTCCAAATTGTACGACGTAGCACGTTGCTATAAAACAAAGTTTTCCAAGAATGGGCGCTAGTTTTACCGCCGGTCGTAACGGAATCGGTTGTGGGGAAAAAAAAATCATTTCGTTGCTAACTCAATCCACATAACGGTAGAAAACCGGTCTTGAATTTATAACGGGAAACAGAACACCCTTGCCACCCTAAATCAAACTCCTCTCATAGTTTTTTTTTTTCGGAAACTCCTCTCATAGTATTTACTCTTTTGATATAAATAATAATCGGTGAAACCGGGTATGATTTGACTTAATTGGCATGGTAGCTCGGAGGAGTATGTGTGTACTATACGGTACTACCACAAGGCTGCCTTTGTGGCTTGGACATGCATGACATGATGCTGCAATCGTTTGGGCACGCCGGTCCAATCCTCTGATCGACTCAACAAAAAGCCAACGGGTTGACCCGATCGAAATCCACAATTGTTGTAGCTATCATCGCCACGAGTCGACTTGGAAAAAGAGATTCCGGTCGTCGCAGCTCCACAGAGAAACAAATACCACGACTCTGACTAGCAAGAAGAACGGAGAATTAACCGAGATATGTATTCGGTATATGCATGCCTGCGTTGACCACATACGTAAACCAGATTCCGAGATCCCGTTCCCAGGCGTGCGTACGTACGTGCATGACAACTTTGAAAAGTATACTATTGTAGCCGTAGCCGTAGCCGATCTTCGGTCCTCGTACAACGGACGCTATATCACCTCAAGTCAGCGGTGCACGCCGCACGGTTTCCGTTTAAAATGAGTGATTTTTCTTGAGGCGCAACGGGAGGACCTGGCGAAGTGGCGAAGCAAGGAAAAGTCGGCATGCACCGCCGACCGGCCACCGTACCTGCAATTCATAAAGACGAGTGACCAAAAGGCTGGAAATATAGGCACGCTTCAATTCGATTATGGAAGCGCCAACCAAACTTTGCAAAGACCGTCATCATCATTGTGTACTAGCATGTTCTTGAGGGCAGCAGCCTATTGACAATTCGATAGCCGCCACCAAGACCAAGCATTCAGCATCCATACCTGGACTATCTATCCATCCATGCATCGATCCACTAGCACAAACAAAATTGCCGGCGACCCGGCGGTCAGCTAGTTAGGCCACGCCGTCGTCGCAGTAAACCCAGTCAATGCATGACTCAAGGCAAGGGAACGCATGGCATGACGTCTTTCACTTCACCAGCCGCTTGATCGTTAGCCGGGCGGGCAGGGGAAAAGGACCGGAAGCATCAGCAACCTGCGGCGCATGCGTACACACTGGTGCATGCACGGCGGCATTTGCTGCATCTTCACGCGGATACGGGCGTCGATCCCCGGGCCCCGCCCCCCTGTCCCTCCGTCGGAGCTGAGAGAGATTCGGAAACAGTGACGTCGCCGCATACTCGCATGTGCGTCGAGTGGGACACACGGGAAGTGGGGAACGGGAGAACCTCGACGGGCGTCGTCGTTGCCCGTGATCGAGCGTGACACGTAAAGGCCCAAAGGTCGTCGCCTTGGATTGGATTTTGTCCAGGATCCCCCAGACTTCCCAGCAGCACAGAAAGAGGAAAAAAAAAAAGCTCAAGTTGTCTGTGAAATTTCAAAATAGTAGTACTACCGGTAGGTGGCGTTTCGGTGTCTAGTATCCAGGAGATTATGTGCTGCATATGCAATCCATCTTCGCTTGGAAATTTCTCGCAAGTCGCACCTAGATTAGTTTTGTGCATGACATCACGTGGACATATATGATCATATATGATTATTATATGAAGGCACCCTAACCACCCACTGCCTTGTGATCACTGATCGATGATTCCCTTGCGTCTGCATGCTCCAATAATCAATTTCGCAAGTTGTTTACAGCAGCATAGTCTACCGTACAATTTTGGTTTTTTTAGAACACCGTACAACATTGCTTTGCAACGACTGCTTCTGTAGTTCTGTACTGTACCGATCGAGCACAAAGTGTTGTTGGGCTTGGGCCTAGAATACCCTACTCGTAGCAGATCGATGCAGAAGGTGCTGCGGACATGACTCCTCTCTTCTGCTGCAGCACGTGGAAAATGTGCTTCTTATGCTGGCATCCCAAAAAGTGTCCTCTCGATCCGCTAAATTTCGGTAGTTCAAACTCGTTCTGTTATTATTAATGTACACGTTGTTCTTCGATTACTCGTTTTGCTTTGCGGGTACTCGTACGCTAGCTGTTAATTATTATTAGAAAAAACGAGCCTAACAAACTAAGATTCCGCTCAACAAATTGAAGGATAAGTTTTTTTAGACAGATATTAAAAGTAAAGGATAAGTAGTTGCCTGGTTGGTTCGATCTCAACCTGTCATGTGCTTTCGCATTGGATTGATGCAGCAGACTGTGTACGTCGCGCTCTCTAGCTAGTTGCTGCTTGCATATGCTATTCCCCGGATGGATACACAGAGATGATGCCGATCACGAACAGTGATAGTGATGGGCTGATGGCCAAGCTCGTTGTGAAATTCAAACCTAATTTGTACAAATCAATTAAATTCGATATGTATATATATTCTCGAATTTGGACCGGACCTCAAACGTATGTTTTCAACATGGCTTCGATTCTTTTTGAACTAACAATGGACTCCCATTCCAAACGATCAATTTCGGGTGATATGCTGGCTCTGTGCGTGACAACACGCTGATAGGTCGGGTAGAAGATAAGGTGCGCCCCCTATTGTACAAATTTGCGTTTTGAAAGGTTTTTGGAGATACTTTGATGATTTGTTAAGGAGATAAGACCACCCCTCTTTCCTATCAGGAAAAGAAGAAATTCTCTGAAATGAAGGATCGATCGATCGACACGCTATCTGCATGTGGGATGGGACATGTCGATGTCGGCACCGCACGCATTATTCAGAGATTTGTTTTATTTGTCACCATTAGTACAGTACGTCGTGCAAATCAATGGTCAAGATATGCTCCCAACTGTTCCTTACGGAAGAGTACGTACGGAGTTAGTCTGTTCATCAGTGCGTGAGCGTGAGCGTGAGCGTGGTCCGGGCAGCAGCCAGCAGGATCACGCACCCGGCCTGCTCGGTCACGGCACGTCCACGCCAGATAAACGACATCGATACGTTCCACTGCCTTGTGAGTTCTGAAGCATGCACGTCCGGGCAGGTTGCATGCATTGCATCAGTCCCAGTCCGTGCGTGTCGGCACGGGCAAGAGAGTCCACGCGACCCGACCGCCGCCGCCGACGTCCAAACGCGATGGCGCCGTCCTGTCTGTCCTGAATCTCCTGATCCTCTCCCCTCATCCGCCTGCCCTACCCACAACGCGCTCTGGCAGTCACACGCTGCAATGCAAAGTATGCAACTGCTGATCGATCTGCATGCATGCACCCAACTCACCTTCTTATTTTTTGCTCGCGCTGCGGTCTGCGGGGCGGGCGTTGTGTTGTGTGGCTGCGTGCCTGCTGCATGCCCCGGGCCTCTCCGATGTGAACACGACAGCAAACAGCCAGACCGCCGGCCGCTCGCTCCACGAGAAGAGAGACGTGTGAACGGCACAACGCAGCACGCACCGGTGCCGAAAGTTTTAGCACGCGAGTACGTAAGTTGATTAGGAGCAGGACTGCAGGAGCATGCAAGCGACACTACAGAACCGCTCGCTCGAGTCTTTTGACCATCCGGCTCGTGCTGCATTGCACGCCTACTGTAGTACTGTTCCATCATCGATCCATGGCAGGTGCTACTTCCATTCCATGCATGCGCAATTCTTCTCCGCGACCAACATTTATAATGCCTTCTAGCAAACAACCAGCGCTTTCGGTGGTGAGATTGTGACAGCTAGAGCTGCTCCCTCCTTCTCAAAATAACTCATCATGTTGACTTTAAGGTATCATGTTTGACCGTTCGTCTTATTCAAATTATTTATACCATTTAGGAAATAAATAAATCATTATTAAAGTGTCTCTAATAATAAAATAAGTCACATCAAAATGAATTATGTTTATATAAAAAATATAAATAAGACTGGCGGTCAAACATTACATTTAAAGTCAACATGATGAGTTATTTTGAGAAGGAGGGAGTAGCTACTACTCTCACGAGTGGTGAAAATAGTCAAGATACATATAAATCTCTTTCTCTCACACAAAAAGCAACAAAGTTCAAGCCCAACAAATTAAGACGAGTGACCAAAAGACTGAAAAAGAACTAATAGATACTCCACTTCAATTCAATTCGAGAACCGTCAACCAAACTTTACAAAGACTACCAATATTATTGTCTCCAAACCAGTAGGCCTGTTGGGATCCATAGGTTAGAGTTAGTTTAAGCTAGTTGAGGCTCAACTAGCTCTAAAGGATCCAAACAGGAAGGTTAGATTGGAGTTAATTGCATCCAACCCACAAAAAAAGCTATCCCCTCCAAGAGGTGCTGATTAGAGCTAGTTCAGGTTAGGCTCGCTAAAAATGTGTCTTTTCTTTCTTCTCCACCCACGCCTAATGATTGAGAAAGTATATTTACTTTCATCCAAACACCTCTTTAACCAAAGTTACACTCTCCAAACAGGGCCATGCAACCATGCTTGAACAAATGACACTCCTCATTATGCACCGGGGACCACTGTCGATTATATGTTGTAACTCGGCTAGAAAATAACTTGTAGATATGTATCAGACTTAACATTGTTAAAAAATCACATCATTTCTATTCAACCATACTACGTAGATGATCCCAGTAGAGTACCAATTCTGATTGTGTCCTGCTCCGGCACATATAGCCAAGTCAAAACAAAGATTCCCCACATGTTATAAGAAAAAAGATTCCCAAGGACCACAACCTATTGATAAGTTCCACTATAGTACGATAGAAGCCAATTGACAATTAGATAGCCGCCACAATGACCAGGCCAACCACAACTCAATTCCGTCGTCCACACCTAGAGGGCTCGTTTGGCAGCAGGTGGTTTGGAGTGGATTGACCCCCCAAACCCCACCCCCGTGGACACAGACCCACTCTGGAGCGCTCGTCGAAAAGCTGCATTTGGCTAAGCGGGTATTAGAGTGGTTCACAGTTTAATCCACGTCGACCCGCGGGGAGAGAAAAATCTTCACCCATGGCGTGGAACGGAGGCACTCACGTCCACCCTCGGCGCCTGCGGATGACGCTTCTTGCCTCTTGCATCGCCGCATCGGTGATGTCTGCCGCTGCCCTGTAGCCGTTCGTTGCTGCCTCAGGTATGTCCGCCGCTGCTCCGTAGCCATTCGCCGCTTCCTCGGAGACATATGAGCGGCCCGTTAGGAGCACTAGTGTCGCCGCCACCGCCACCACGGCCGTCGACGGCCCCCTCCCCGTCCTCCTCCCCCCGACCCCTCCTCCTCCATCACCCCGTCCCATCCTACAACTCCCTCCACCACCGGTATCCTCCATCTGCGTGAAGCTGCCGGCCATGGTGCCCTCGTGGAGCCTTCCTCCGTACCGTCGCCGTCGGAGCTGGAGACTGGCGCGCCATCGGAGACAGAGGCTGGCATGCCGTAGGAGCCCGCCTTTCCGCCCCACCCCACAGCTGTTTTAACCCCATAGCCGCTCTCATAAGCCAGTGCGGGCGTGGCCACGTACTCGTCGCTATCGCTAGCCCGGGAGGCACCCAGATCCGGTGGTCGGCACCTTGCCCGCGCCACCAGGTAGGCCTCTCGCTGCACCATCGATTGTTGCGCTATCTACATCCTGGCAGACGCTGGCCATGGTGGCCGCCCTGTCCCGTCGTAGCCAACGCGACCTCAGCTCACAGCCACTACTCCATCTAGCAGTACACAACCACCACAGTTGGTTTGCACACGTGAGCCTCACGGTGTGATGTTGAGCGGTATTGGTGTGAGGGGGATCAGGTGGTTGGGTGGGGGTCAATATAAATGCAATCAAGCTCTATGTAGGTTTTGTCGTTGATGACCACCTAATTAGGGATCTAATGATATTTAGCAAGATGACATGTAGGAAATAAGAAAGAAGGATGATGTACAGGTTAGAGGATCCCCTGTTTCACTTTGGCGGCACCCTCAACTCATGAAGGCCTAATTATTTTCTATTTTAAATATTGAGTTCAAGAAAAGTCGTACTATAAAGATGGATCCTAGCTCAACTAGTCATGTGTTGAATCAAATGCTCAGATCCAGACTAGTTAATCACCTCATCTAACCAAAACAACCTACAAAATATCAGATTCTATCTCTCTGTTTTGGGGTTGCGGCAGTGCCGCGGGTTGAGTGTGGCACCGCAACACTTAAAGTATCGTTGGCCTCGAAGGGTATAAATACCCATCCAGACCCTCCCCAATGGTAACCTCTTCCTCTCCAACGTTCATTTCGTGGAAGAACAGATCCTGTGCTCTTCTTTCTCTCTCATCCTTTGTTGCTCCTCCACTTCTCAACCTAGATTTCGATTTCCACCATCAAATCTAGAGGGAAAAGGCAACAAACTTTGATTAGAGACCAGAACTACTAATTCCCCATCTTGAAAGAGTATTTGCAACTTGTCATGTCCCCCATCCAACACGATGTCATAGAAAATTGCAAATTGATTTCTAAATAGGCTACCTAATATATAGTTATAAATGCATTATACTCTTATTAAGCACCACTGATGTTAATTTGAACCAACAATTACGATTTGATTTCATAAGCGCATAGCCTTTAACAAGTCTAAAAGGTATTAAAGACACAAAGAAGTTTTTGTTGTGTGAGTGACAAAATCTACTTCACAAAATGTCTAATTCATATCGATCTGATTGTTTCAATTATAGAACAGTTAAATTTAATAGCTAATGGTGCTACTTATGTTCTATATCTTTGCTTATGCTAAAAGTACTAAAAACTCTGTAATTTCGTTACTTTCTAATGAAATTCGGTTTTAGAAAAAATCTAGAAAGATGATTTGTTCTAGTTTTTTAGCTACTCATGTTTTTGCAATTTTCAATATAGGCAATGTCAACTTTTCTCCGATCGAGTGGAATCGGATTAAAGACAAGGTTGCTCTTAAGGAGAAAAGAACTTGGTCTTTTTGGTTTGTGTGTGCCTCCGCGATGCTTGGACTGTCGTTTACGGTTTATTCAAACAAGATAAAAAGCTGAAAAGATTTTGAAAGCGTCAAGCGGTTAGAGATGCGGGTGGGAGAGAAGCTGCAGACGAAGAAGAGTGGAGACAAGGGAGGAGCGGAAGAAGCAAAGTAGTCCGATCCCGGCGTCTCATCCAAAGGAGCACAAGAGGAGCGTATATCACGTGAAGAATAAATGTTTATTTGTCTGTGTGTGAGAGAGATTTGAGCACATGTTGTTTGTTGGCTGTGATCGATTAACTACGTTGCAAACTTGTGGGAGAGAGATTTGAGCACATGTTGCTTGTTGGCAGTGATCGATTAACTACGCTGCAAACTTGTGGGAGAGAGATTTGAGCACATGTTGCTTGTTGGCAGTGATCGATTAATTACGTTGCAAACTTGTTGGCAGTGATCGATTAACAATGCATCTGTCAAGTTGAATCTTGTTCCTTAAAAATAGCATGTTGTGTCCCATTTAGTTTTTTTTACTGTTGTTGGTAACAATTTCACACAAACAATCTGCATCAACAAGATTTGTGGAGCGGTGCAGGTTCTGGACTGGCTCCGGTGCCGATTCATTAAAAAGGTTTATCTCTACTCGTGTTGCTCATGTGAAGGAAACAGATGGCCGTCAAGGCCAGTAAATCTATCTATCTGATCTATCTACTCGCGCAAACAAAATGCCCGGCGGCCACCGGTCATCCAGTCAGTCTCCAGTCTCCGTCTTCATCACTCAGCTGCAAATCTCAATGCGGCAGTACTACCGTGATGGCCACCCGAGCACATTCACGTCGGCACCACCTCCTCAGAGTGGGGGCGCCCTTGGCCCTGACTTGCTCAGGTCCGGAATCTTCGCAGGCGTTCGGACATTCCCCTCCCGGCTGGGGAAACGTTGAAGGCATGCGATTGCCTTGGACCTCTACGACACGTCCACTAGAGTCTTCGTACAGCTACGACAGGCGACACTGGAGGACCAGCATCTGCGTCGGATCGCCCTCGATGTCACCACGGACGCCGCCGCTCTGGCTTGGACGGTTGAGGACGGCCTCCTCCTCTTCGACGGCCGTTTCTACCTCCCAGCTTCTTCTCCACTGCTACCGGACCTGCTGGAGGCCCTGCTTCAAGGTGGAGTTCGCCGGACAAACTTCCTCGCCTTGGGCGCCTACACGACTGCACGGACGTCAGCCTCACCGACCGCCATCCTATTGGGCGGCATGTGGCCACGACGCCACCACGTCGGCCCCGCCCGGGTCGTCTTCCTCGACGGCATGGATCGCCTATTCCTCACCATCGACAACGTCGACATCAGCTATGACACAAAGAGGGGCACACACCAGCTATCTCCCTCCTTGTTCGACGTCGGCTCCTTCATGTATGGTACGATGTTGAATTTGGCTGGTACCCCTCCTACTCGCCACGAGATCACCATCCGGCGCCTTCTTCCGCTCTTCGTCAACGCTCCGCCCAATGAGCGCTTGTTGTTCCTGGAAAGCCCGCCTCGCGACATGGTGCATCGGCATCCGGAGGCGGGAGTTCCAAGGGAGCTCTTGCTCGCGGCCCGTTGGACGAGCGGCATCGCGGCGAGGGGCGTGTTGTCCACCAGTACATCTACCACGGCTACATCGGGAACCTGCACTACCTCTTGGAGTTTGCTCCTCAGCGAACTCGGGAGAACATGATCCTCAGGAACCCGGTCCATGGCAAGCCGATCCCGCAAGTTGAGCTCATCATGCCGGGTGCAACAGACCTCCACCAGTGTGGTGAATGGACTTTCATCCAGTAGCGAGGGGGCGCCCGGTCGGAGGAAGGGGGGAGATGTCATGAGCCAAGAAATAGGGGCCCAAAAGGACAGGCCCGCGAGGCGAGGAGGCCCGAGGGCGGCGCCGCCGAGGCGAAGCGCGCCGCGCGCCTCCGCCTCCGCCTCCCTTCCGCGAATTTTTTTTGGCAATTAATTCAGCAATAAAGGAGGAAATTATCTAGGATTATCTTAGGCTTTTTGGTGTGCAAGGGGATATTCCATCTATAAGGAAGACCCATATTAGGAAAATAAATAGGATATGCTTGTAAAAAGGTATTCCAATCTATAAGGAAACCTTTTAGAGAGATTGCTTGTGATCAAGTCCCACTAGCCGGGCTATAAAAGTAAGGGGGGTCTGTAATCTTTCGGGGAAACAAGCAAATAAATAAATTTTATCCCAACCTCCTCTCCTCCCACGCACGCCGCCCCCCCGCCCGCACGCCCGCCCGCACGCCGCCTTCACCTCCCCAACGGCCGACAATCAGGTGTCAATTGCGGCCCAATCTAGCCGGTCTCTGACACCTCTCTTCTGCAGCACGTGGAAAATGTGTGTTGACGCGAAACTAGGGCTTCGCACTGACACACCGGGAGGGCCTTGGATGCCCACGAAGGCGCGATCGACCTTGGAGCAGCAAGCACCGCCCTGGCGTGGCCGCCCTAACCGATCTAGGGATCGGTAGGGGTGACGATGGAGCTCGGTGGTGACGCCGGAAGAACCTCGAACGCACCTCGGGAAGACCCCGTCGGGAGGACGCACGCGAGGGGTGCTCTAGGGACGGCGTGGCCGCCTAGAACGCCGACGAAGAACGCGGAGTTCGCCGCCGAACAACAAGATAGAGGGGTTGAAGGAAGAAGATGACCTACAAACGGGACATGAGATAGATTGGTTGTTGATTGGATGTAGATGGGATCAAATCGGTCATGAACCTCTCATTATATAGAGGGGGGTGGTCTTATCCCCTTAGGAAACCGTCTTAGATACGTTTCCAATCATAAAACTTGCCCAAAAACCGATTAAGAATCAAATTGGTTCGGAATTAGAGTCTCCCCACTCGCTGGAGGGTAGAGACGGAAATTTACGGACACCCAAGACATGTCCGGGGTCCCTATTTGGAGGGTGGAGACGAAAAAATTTGGACACCTAAGACATGTGCGGGGTCTAGTTGATTAATCTCTCAAAATTCATAATTAATTCATCCGGACTCCAAATGAGGCAAACCATATATGTTTTTCAATCAGCACGACGAGAGGAATGCAATGGTGAAGTCCGTTATTACTTTTGAGGAACTTTTTATCCAGACATTTTTGGGTGTCAACACATGCCCCCCGGTTTTCAGGTGAGAGGTGCACGAACCTGAAAACAAAACAAAGAAAACCAAACAACACGAATGCCCATCGTATCGGTTGTCCGGTGACTAAGGGCATACTATGTATCGGCCATTTTTGTTCTAAGGGCGATGCATGCATCGGCCATTGTTTGGAGAGCACTAGGCCTCTTGCCAAACACTAGGGAAATATTTTTTCAAATACCTCCCGTTAATTGCCATTTTCTGGTGTTTTCCACTCATTGACTCAAGCACATAGGAGTTCCCAAATATCACCTTAACCACTTTGAAAGGACCTTTCCAATTGGGTGACCACTTGCCAAATTGATTGCTCTTCGACCCTATCGGTAATATAGTTTGCCAAACTAAATCACCGATTTGGAACGATTTGCTTTTGACTTTCTTGTTGTAAGCTCTTGCAACACGGGCTTTATCTTTCTCAATCTCCTTTAGAGCTTGTATTCGCTTGTCGGTTACCTCATCGATGTTGTCCATCATCAAATCATGATACATATTAGGAGATAGATCATTTTGTTTAGCAAATCTATATGCATCCAAATTTACCTCAACGGGTAACACCGACTCTTGACCATACACCAACTCATAAGGAGTAACTTTAGTTGCACCGTGCCTTGATATGCGATGAGCCCACAAAGCTTCTGACAAGACTTCATGCCACCTTCTTGGATGTTCCTCTATTTTCTTTTTAATAAGCTTGATCAAAGTTTTGTTAGTTGATTCCGCCTGACCATTGGCTTGAGCATAATATGGAGATGAATTGAGCATCTTAATCTTATATGATTCGGCAAAATCCTTTACTTCCTTCGCCATAAATGACGTCCCTTGATCCGTAGTTAACGTTTGAGGAATGCCGAATCTATGAATAATGTGCTCAATGATGAACTCAATTACCTCCTTGTGTGTCATGTTCTTTAATGGAACTGCTTCCGACCATTTAGTGAAGTAGTCGGTAGCAACCAAGATGAACTTATGCCCCTTCGAAGATGGAGGATGAATCTGACCGATGAAGTCCAACCCCCAACCATGGAAAGGCCACGGTTTGATGATAGGATGAAGCATAGCAGCCGGCACTAGCTGAATATTTCCAAACCGTTGACACTCTTCACAACCTTTGTAGTAACGAAAGCAATCGGCCATCATAGTAGGCCAATAGAAACCAGCCCGTCTCAACAACCACTTCATCTTCGGAGCCGATTGATGCGGCCGATTGATGCATACCACAAATGCCTTCATGTACTTCTCCCATTGCCACCCTTGCTTGATCAGCCCCTAGACACTTTAGCAACAAGTCTTCGGCAGTCCTCCTATAAAGCTCACCATTATGCAATGTGTACTTGAAAGCAAGCCGCTGAATATTCTTGTCAACTTTAGCACTAGGATCCTGCAAGAAAGACAAGAGAGGAGTTCTCCAATCTTCTAAATCGGTGCTACCATTGTCCAAAACAGAAATAGACCAATTTAAAAGAACTTTACATTGCTGCCCCAAATTATTAGTAATATCGGTTTGTCCAATTAACTTTGGTTGAACCGAATTTTCACTAGAATCTGAAACAAGCAAATTTTCATGCATCGGCAAATGTTGTAAATGAAAATATTCATCTCTTACCTCAAAGCCACATGCACGTTGAGCAAGCAAGTTTGCTCTTTGCACGCATTTCACATGCAATTGATCACCTTCCTTGATATAACCGGAAGCACGTTGAGCATAGAAATTGGCCCTTTGGTTCTCTTCTCTTGGAATATGCCGAATCTTAAATTCGGTAAATTTACCAATTAAATCAAGGCACATATCAAGGCGAGCACGAAGTGATTCATCCAAACATTGACATTCACCGGAAACTTGTTGCACCACAAGTAATGAATCACCAAATGCTTCAACATGTTCAACTCCCATAGCTTCTAACATAATCAACCCGAACAAGAGAGCTTCATATTCGGTTTGATTGTTAGTACGTGGAAACTCCAATCGGCTTGACATAGGAAATTCAGTACCACAAGAATTAACAAGAATAATTCCAACTCCGGCACCGTCTTTGCAAACCGATCCATCAAAATATAACCGCCATGGGGTAGAAGTGACATAATTCACCTCATAATCAAGATTAATACCATGCTCAACGATAAAATAACAAGAACTTGACCCTTTAAAATTCTCAATGGTTCAAAAGTCAAGTCATATTCAATCAAAGCGTATGCCCATTTGCCTACCCTTCCAGAAAGGATTGGCGAAACAACATATGTTTGATTACATCGGGCCTGGCATGCTACCACACATGTGCTTGACAAAAGATAGTGTCTCATCTTGGAACAAGCAAAATATAGTGATAAGCATAATTTCTCAATATGGGCATACCTTGTCTCGGGATCAAGAAGGCGGCGACCAAGATAAGCAACAACATACTCCTTTCCTTCATCTTCTTGAGTAAGAACAGCCCCAATCACCTTCTCTTCGGCGGCGATATACAATCGGAAAGGTACACCCCTTCTAGGCGCGCGAAGAACAGGTGGTGAAGACAAATATTCCTTTATCTTGTCAAATGCATATTGTTGGCTTGCCCCCCAGGCAAAATCAGCTTCATTCTTCAACTTAAGTATGGGGGTAAAAGGAATAATCTTCCCGGACAAGTTAGCAATAAATCTTCTCAAGTAGTTCACTTTACCTAGGAATTTTTGCAAATCCTTTTTACATTGAGGTGCTTGAAGCGCCTTGATCTTCTCTATCCTCTTGGGATCAATCTCTATGCCCTTGTCATGAATAATAAATCCAAGAAACTTTCGGTAGACACTCCAAAGGCACATTTGAGTGGATTCATCTTCAAACCATAGTGGCACATCCTCTCCAAAGCAAGACGCAAATCGGCTAGATGAGGATCATGCGGCCGATTTAATCACCACATCATCAATATACACCTCCATAATCACACCAATGAGATCATGAAAGATAAGATTCATAGCTCGTTGATAGGTGGCACCTGCATTCTTGAGGCCAAAAGTCATGACAATCCACTCAAACAAACCAACAAATCCGGGACAAATAAAAGCAGTCTTGGAGGTATCTTCTTCAGCCATAAATATTTGATTATATCCAGCATTACCATCAAGAAAGCTAATAACCTTGTGCCCCAAAGCATCATTGATTAACATGTCGGCAATAGGCATAGGATACTCATCTTTGGGAGTGGCTCTATTTAAATCTCTGAAATCAATGCACACTCTAATCTTTCCGGTGTCCTTCGCAACCGACACAATGTTAGAGACCCACTCCGCATACCTGCATGGACGGATAAAATCTGCCTTAAGCAACCGATCAATCTCCTCCTTGATTCGGTCATTGATGGCCGAATTGAAGCGTCTTGGCGGTTGCTTGTAAGGCCTAAATCCCTTTTTGATGGGAAGCCGATGCTCAACAAGATTACGGCTTAACCCAGGCATCTCCGTGTAGTCCTATGCAAAACAATCAACATATTCCTTGATAAGCGCGATTAATTTAGCTTTATAATCGGCATCCAAGTTTTGGTTCACAAATGTTGGCCTTGGCACTGAACCATCCCCAATGTCAACTTGTTCCAAAGGGTCGGCCGACGTGAAACCTTGGCCCAACTTATTGAGCTCATCAAAGTCATCGATAGCTTCATAAGAATCGGTCTTTTTAGTTCGATAGTGTTCAAGTCTATGCTTTAACCATTGAAGTTCGTCTTCCATTGAAAAACAATGTTTACAATATAATATTGAGCCGATTATCCGTCGGCTTCAACGTTACAGGCACAAATCCACGCTCATCATAGCTAATGTATTGATAGTTGGATAAGTCTCTATCTGAAAGACAAGCAAACCCAGAGCTTTCAAGCGAGGCATCGGTTGTAGAAATCTCAACCGAATTATCCGCATGAACAACCTCTATGGTATCTCCCACCCATTGGATGAGGTGTTGGTGCAAACTTGAAGGAACACATGGATTGGCATGGATCCAATCACGACCAAGGATGAGATCATAACTACCTTCCACATCAGCAATAAAGAAAGCAGTAGCCATAGTCTTGCTTCCAACGGTTAACTCAACGTTGGCGATGCCCTTTGAAGGAATCGGCGTGCCTCCTCCTACGCCGGTGATGGTCATGTTGGTTTGGATCAGCTCCTCCTCATTGCACCCAAGCTTCTTAAATAATGAATAGGGCATAAGATTGACAATCGCGCCACTATCCACTAGCATTTTCCGGACTGGTTTCCCATTGATATGTCCGCTCACATGCAATGGCTTGAGGTGTCTGACGGGCACGGCAGGCTTCTTGAAGATAACATCTTGCACCCCAAACGCAAACTCTGCAGCAGCAACCTCATCATCTCCCTGCCCGATCACATAATAATCGGCGAAGAGAAAGATGGTGTTCATCTCAGCACGTGATGGTGAAGGCTCATAGTCCACTAGTTCTTCATCCTCGGCTGGCGTTTCAATGCCAACCATGGCGGAGACGGCAGCAGTGAAATCCTCAGGTGCACCTGCAGGCTCATCAGAAACAATAGACATCGGTTCAACCGACTCGGAAGTCGGTAAATCAGAAGTTTGAGCAATAACAGCCCCGTCAACCGGCTTGGTTGAGTTATCAACCTGCTCATTTAACTTGGTTGTCCCTTCTGCTAGAAGTGCCAAAAGATCAACATTTGGTTTGGGCATCTCTTCCATAGGCTTGGACGGCTGCTCTTGAACTATACTTAACCGATTTAGCAATCGGTTGAGGCGTCCTCTTGGCGTGGCGATCATCTCGGCCTCTTTGTTCTTGATTTCTTGCACAATCTCTGGCAAGATTGGCCCTTCACCTTGTGCAGCAGCCAAGCGCTTGAGCATCTTTTGCCTTGCTCGCTGAAGCTTCCTCTTTTGTGTTTTATCAATGTCAACCGGGCACCATTTGGGCTGCAGGAAACGAGGATCCATGAGCTTTTGCTTCTTATCTTGAGCTTCAGCTGCTTCCTCCATGGGTTGATCTTGATCATCCTTTGTAGGCTCTTGCCCCCAATCACAATCGGTTTGTTGACATCACTTAGAGAGGCTGTCATTGAACCGATAATGATGGAAGGCGGAGGAGTAACAACTGGAGCAGGCTTCTCAATCACCTCTATCTTCTTGGGGACGTAGACTTGCTTCATAGGCGCCTTCCCCGATTGTTGAGGCGTGAGAGTACGAGATGTGAGCTCTTCCTTCTTCCTCGGCACACCGCTAGAGCTCGATTGTGAACCCAATCGGCTAAAGACGGTAGGCTTGGCCACGTTTGCAGCACCTCCCTCCTTCATGGGACCCGAAGGATAGGGAACAAACACTCCCTTCGGTCCCCATTGTGGTGGCAGCGCCACTTGTGATAGTGGTGGCCCCCAACGAGTCATCCTTGGACGCGCAACCTGCGAAGAAGAAGCAACATTTGTAGGAGTCATAGCCACTTGCTTATTTCTCCCTTCATCACGCTTGGGAGGCATAGACTCTCTCTTTTTTGTTGGCCGATTCTTGGAATCGGCCTTTTCCTTCTTGTATTTCGCCAAAAGTCTGTCAAATTCACATAATGGCTTGATATGCTTCTTGACCTTTGGCTCATTTGTCCTCCAAACTCCAACCTCCGGCTTTTGTGGAATGAATGTCTTTATAGTATGCATGCCGGAAGTGAGGGAGCTAGAACCCTCAGTCTCGGCTGACCCGACTAAGGTGGTCGGTTCAACCGGCTTAGTTGGCGCTTGAACTTGATCATCTTGGCCGATTGCTTCAATCGGCCTAGCTGGTCTTGTTTACGCCGCACGACCATCTAGCCACGCTTGACGCCGTAATGCTTGCGCCGAGCTAGCCACAATGGTAAGCTTTGTCTTGCCTTCTTCAGTTTGGTTAGCTGACACTTGCCGTCCCGAATTCTTAGGAACATTCGGTACGGGGCAAGGCTCACCAATGATCACGTTCTTGCCTTGAGTTGTAGCGGCTTGCTCGGGGCCGGATCAAGATGGCAGGAGCCTTGACTTCAAGTGTCTTGGCTTCGGGCTTCTTAGCTTCAACCACATGCACCGGAAAAGGATTCTTGTCTAGCCGCATGTCGAGAAGACTTAATCGGCCCTCATTAAGAGCCGATTGTACCTGCCGACGGAAAGCATGACAATCGTTAGTTGCATGAGAATAAGATTCATGATATTTGCAGAAAGCCCGCTTCTTCAATACATCTGCAGAAGGCATAACATATTTAATCTTAATGTATCCGATTTTCAATAATTCATCGAATATTCGGTCACATTTAGATGTATCAAAAGTAAACTTTATTTCCTCATTCCGATTTCTATTAATCGGCTTGAGAGAAGGGCAAGTTACTTGTTTGTTTTCTTCTCGGCCACCTAATTTCAGCAGCCAATACCTCTTTAGACTCATCGTCGGACGAAGAATAATCGTCCACGTGATGCACGTTTGGAACGAGCGAGACTTATAATCATGATCTTGAGAGTCTTTTAAACGAGATTCAACAAACAATAGCTCTCTCAAGTAAATGCGGCAATGTAGTAAACTGAATATGCTCAAGCTTATCTCTAATCTTAGGATGCAAACCATTAAAGCATATGTCTACTAAATCACGCTCGAGAAATCATCAAATGATAGCATCGGTTTTTAATTTCTTTGCAACGCCTAATATACTCAAGCGCCGACTCACTACGACCTTGTCTAACCGATGTCAAATGAGATAATCTAGTTTCTTGGACTCCATCATAAAAGTGAGCATGAAATTTTTTCTTCTAATTGAGCCCAAGAACCAATAGTAGAAGTTGGCAAAGAAGTAAACCATGAAAATGCGGATTGCCGATAAGTGATAAAGGGAAATTACGACATTTCATGTAATCAAAAGCACACCCTTCACCTACGAGCTAAATACATGCTAACATGCTCCATGGTAGACTTGTTATCATTGCCACTAAATTTTTGAAAATCCGCTACCTTCCACCCGGTGGGTTTCTCATATAATCAAAGTATGGAGGGTACGGTTTTTGTTGTAGGTGCCCCTTGAGGTTTTTATTTGGACACCAAGGCTTTCCTGCAAAGACTTGTTTAAATCTTCCTTTAGCCGATTAAACACCATCGGTTATATCGGCAGGAGGATGATTTGGAGCGTGGTTTCATTGCCAAAAAACAGGAATTTGGCTAGGGGATTTCGTTGGGTTGGGTAATACGGTGTTGCCCCCGAATTCCTAGCGTTTGTTGTTCTATTAACGGTTTGCGATTTCGGTCTTGAACATCGGCAAACATGTCAACTTGTTTATTATTAACCACTTCCTTAGTAGTAGAAGAACCGGCTTTATCGGCTTCGGTAGGAGCCGATTGGGCTGTCCTTCCTTTACCATAAGCGGTATACCATGCTTGATTCTCATAAAAATTAGAAGGCATACCAAACTCATGCTCGGAATCATCAATCTCTTCTATCCTAAGAGACTTACCCTTTAACTTATCAAACCTAGCCATAATCATGCCTCTGGCCCGGCACTAAAATTTTGATATATTTCTTTCTTATGGCCATCAAGCATAGCAAGCATAATCAGCGTGTTGAGGATAAGAATCATCATAGATAGGTTTTGTATTATCCGTTACCTCAACCTCTGGAGTAGATGAATCGTTGGGAAGACTGACGGTGACAGGCTTGTACAGCTCCACCTTGTCGCCACGACCCACAGCACAACTCTCCAGGAACGCACGTTGAGTAGCTTCTATCGTCTGTTGCATCTTGGCCTTCAATTCGTCGGGAAGCTGATCAACGGAAGAGGGGTGGATGGCGTTGTCGTCATGTATCTCGCTAATTGAAGCACCACCGCTCTTGTTGTTGGTAGGCATGATGTTGGGGTCTTCAAAACGCAATTGGCGCCTTGAATTCCGTAGCGGAGTCGCCAAAAAAAGTATGTTGACGCGAAACTAGGGCTTCGCACCGACACACCGGGAGGGCCTTGGACGCCCACGAAGGCCGCGATCGACCTTGGAGCAGCAAGCACCGCAGCGTGGCCGCCCTAACCGATCTAGGGATCGGTAGGGGTGATGTGGAGCTCAGTGACGGCTGGAAGAACCTCCGAACGCACCTCGGGAAGACCCGTCGGGAGGGGGCACGCGAGGGGTGCTCTAGGACCGGCGTGGCCGCCTAGAGCGCCCGACGAAGAACGCGGAGTTCGCCGCCGAACAACAAGATAGAGGGGTTGAAGGAAAAAGATGACCTACAAAGCGGGGCGGGGAGATAGATTGGTTGTCGATTGGATGTAGATGGGTTCAAATCGACCATGAACCTCTCATTATATAGGGGGTCTTATCCCCTTAGGAAACCGTCTTAGATCGTTTCCAATCATAAAACTTGCCCAAAAACCGATTAAGAATCAAATCGGTTCGGAATTAGAGTCTCCCAACTCATTTGGAGGGTAGAGACGGAAATTTGGACACCCAAGACATGTCGGGGTCCCCTTTGGAGGGTGGAGACGAAAATCGCTGGACACCTAAGACATGTAGGGGGTCTAGTTGATTAATCTCTCAAAATTCATAATTAATTCATCCGGACTCCAAATGAGGCAAACCATATATGTTTTTCGATCAACCACGACGAGAGGAATGCAATGGTGAAGTCCGTTATTACTTTTGAGGAACTTTTATCAGACATTTTTGGGTGTCAACAATGTGATTCTTATGCCGACATCCCAAAAGTGTCCTCTCGATCGGCTAAATTTCGGTGGTTGAAAGTCGTTTGTTATTATTTATATACACGTTGTTCTTTGATTACTCGTTTTGCTTTGCGGGTACACAAATCGCTAGCTGTTAATTATTATTAGAAAAAACGAGCCCTAACGGACTAAGGTCAGTCTCAATGGAGAGTTTCACCTCCGGTTTCCAAGATATGAAACTTTGGCATGAAATAGGCGTCTCCCTCAATGCACAGTTTCATAGACTCAAGGGTCCCACAACCACTCTCTCATTGCATGGTTTAATTGTATAGTTGCATGGTGAAACTCTATTTGTGTCTCAATGGGAGTTTCACACGGTTTTCCCAACGCATGTGAAATCTGTGCCCAAAGGTTTCACCATGGTGAAACTCTTTCCTTCTCTCTCCTAGGGGTTTCATGCAAAATGTAAAATTTTGCTGATGTGGCATTTGCATTTAATGTGCATGAAACACTCATGAAACCCCCATTGAGACTGGTCTAAGATAACGCTAAACAAATTGAAGGATAAGTTTTTTTTTACAGCAATTCTATTATATACTAATAAAAAGAAAAATTCTTTTCCACCTTCGTTTTGAGTCTGCCTGCCGCTGCGTGTCCTCCCCTCTCGTATCTGTTTCGTTTAGGTCATGTAGGATTCGGACTTTCATTCGTTTTTTCTTGTCCGGATTTTTTTAGTCCGGTTGGCAAAGTAGATTTTCGTCTAGCCTAAGCTATCTGCGTTAGAAGCGTGGTATCCATATCTTTCTTTTTTCTTTTCCGTTCTCTGCCTTTTCTTTTCCTATACTCTTGCTCGTACACGTATGTGTTCCAGATCGTCTTTATTTTGTTTTGTGTTTCTTTTCCAACAAAGGAAACACGGTTTTTCATATGTAATGAAGATAATGGTAAAGAATAAATGCAAATATTATCTTTGAAATGTTGGGCCTTAATTAATTAATAAATAAATAAATAGTTTTTTTTCTTTTCTAAGTTCTTAGATTTTAAAAAATAAATTCTTATTGTAACATAAATCAGTCAATCTTTATCTATATCGATACCTACTAATAAAGCGAGGAAATTTCCGTCAAAATTTTTTTTTCACCACCTTTATCCTTTCACCTCTTGTTCCCTTATTGCCTTTTTCTTCTGCTCGCCCAATCGTCATGGCATCTGTCTCTATTAATATGAACGGAAAATTTCTTTCTTTATTAATGCGTATGGATATGATGAACACTAAAATAACAAAGACAACATTAGAGATCACCTTGAAATAAATGATCATTTCTAATTTATATGTACCATTCACATCTTTGCATGAATGTTTAATTTTTTTTTTCTCTCTGTTGCAGCATACGGGCATATTTTCTAGTAAAATTAAAGGATAATTGTTGGTTCGATCTCAACCTGTCATGTGCTTTCGCATTAGATTGATGCAGCAGACTGTGTACGCCGTGCTCTCTAGTTGCTGCTCTGCTTGCATATGCTATTCCCAGGATGGATATACAAAGATGATGCCGCCGTACGTAACAGTGATGGTGATGGGCTGATGGCCAAGCTCTTTGTGAAATTCAAACCTAACATAAAAAAATTCAAACCTAATTTGTATAAATCAAATTCGATATGTACATTCTGGAATCTGGACCGGACCTGAAACGTACGTTTTTCGACATGGCTTCGATTCTTTTTGAAGTAACAACGGACTCCATTCGAAACGATCAATTTCGGGTGACATGCACATGCTGGCTCTGTGCGTGCGTGACAGCACGCTGATGGTTTGAGGTCGGGCAGAAGATCAGGTGCGCCCGTATTGTCGGCAAATTTGCATCTTGATTCCCGCCGTGTCCCTCCCTCCTCACATAAACGAATTAATGACGAAAACAAATTAGCCAAAATGATCGAGCTAGGGCTCCGTCAGGAAAAGAAGAAATTCTCCGAAATGAAGGATCGATCGTCGACACGCTATCTGCACACACGTGGGATGGGACATCTCGACGTCGGCACGCACGCATTATTCAGAGATTTGTTTTATTAGTCACCAGCAGTACAGACGTCGTGCAAGTCAATGGTCATGATATGCTCCCAACTGTTCCTTACGGTGATACACTGATACTGACAGCGTGAGCGTGGTCCGGGCAGCAGCCAGCAGGGTCACGCACCGGGCCTGCTCGGTCACGGCGCGTCCACACCAGATAAACGACATCGATACGTTCCACTGCCTTGTGAGTTCTGAAGCATGCACGTAGTCGCGTCCGGGCAGGTTGCATGCATTGCATCAGTCCCCGTCCGTGCGTGTGGGTGCCGCACGGGCAAGGTGCGCAGAGTCCACGCGACCCGACCGACGACGACGATGTCCGGACGCGATGGCTGGCGCCGTCCTGTCTGTCCTGACTCCTGATCCTCATCTTACTGCCCTACCCACAACGCGCTTCGCTCTGCCAGTCACACGCTGCAATGCATCTGCTGATCAAAATGCATGCACCCAACTCGCTCCAGATCGACGGCAAACAGCCAGCCGCTCGCTCCACGAGAAGACAGACGTGTGAACGGCAGAACGCAGCACGCACCTGTGTGTGCCGAAAGTTTTAGCACACGAGTACGTAGTACGCGACACGCCAACTAAACAAGGCCGCGGCAGGACTGCAGGAGCATGCAAGCGACAGTACAGAACCGAGAGTCTTTTGACCATCAGCTGCTTGCTCCTGCTCGAGCTGCATTGCACGCCTACTGCAGTACTGTTCCAGATACTATTGTACTTCCATTCCATGCATGCGCAATTCTTCTCCGCGACCAAAATCTAATGCCTTCTAGCAACAACCAGCGCTTTTGTCCACTTTCGGTGCCAGATTGTGACAGCTAGAGCTAGCTACTACTCTCACGAGTGGTGAAAATAGTCACAATATATATAAATCTCTCTCTCTCACACACAAAAAGCAACAAAGTTTAGGCCCAACAAATTAAGACGAGTGACCAAAAGACTAGAAAAGAACGACTTCAGAACTTCAAGATTTGCCGGCTCAGTCCTTCGAAGGTGCTCATAGGGGTAGGGTTCGCGTACGTGTGTTCATAGGGGTGAGTGTGCGTGCGTGTTGAGCGTCTGCGTTGTACTGTGTAATCTAAAAAAAATAGATACACTTCAATTCAAGCGCCAACCAAAGTTTACAAAGACTACCAATATTATTGTCTCCAAGCCACTAGATCTATTTGGATCCATAGGTTAGAGTTACTTTGAGCTAGTTAAGGCTCAACTAGCCCTAAAACATTCAGGAAGGTTACATTGGGGTTAGTTTGCATCTAACGGCGGGGAGCTTCCGGCATGGTGAAAGGTTCTAAATGGCTAGAGGGAGGGTGAATAGCATAATAAAATTTCAACAAAACACTAGAGCAACTTGTCAGACAATAACAAAGCGATAATTGTGGTTGCACTAGTTCTACTTGTCGGCAAATCTCCTAATAACAATTCTAATCAATTAAGTCTCAAAATTACTCAAATGACTAAGTCTCTACTTCACTATCTAGGTGATCAAGCTAGATTGCTCTAAACAAGTCTAAGCAACTTAAACAACCTAGTCAAGTCTACACAAGCACAATATGTATATCAAGGTAAATGCAAGGTAGAGAAAGGTGGTTATACCGACTTGTAGAGGTAAGTCAATCCAATCACCAATGATGGTACAATGTGATAACCAATATGAAGCCAATCACCAAGAGACCACAATCACAAAGGAGAGACACAATGATTTAACCCAAAGTTCACTTGAGCACCCGTCAAGCTACTCTTCGTTGTGCCGACCTTCTCACGTGTGGGGTAAGGTGGAGCTCACTCCTAGCCAAGTGCCTTTAGGCTACTTGCACCCAAAGCAAATGAGAGGTACCCAAGACACGAGCAATGTATTCCTTGCAATTTGTCGTCCCGACGAGGATGCACGGTCCTCTTCACAAATCAACCCGGAGGTGGCCAAGAACAATCACTTTCTCTTGCCAACGCCTCCACCAATCATCAAGCCGGCTAGGAGTGGTGCTCTCCAAGAGCAACAAGAAATCCACCGGCTCACAACGATCCCCAAGTGCCTCTATATGCAAAGATCAAAGCAATATGCACTTAGATCTCCTCAACTCTCAAGAATGAAGCTCACAAGCAATGGATGAGAGGAGGAGGGAGTTTGCTCAGCTCAAATGATGTTAGGAATGATCCAAATGTCCAAGAGAGTGAGCCATGGGCCGGCCAACAAGTATATATATGCCACACACAAAAAAGTAGCCGTTGGTGCCCAAACTGCAGCCAACATGAGCTGACCGGACGCTCCGGTCAGAGTTGACCGAACACACCGGTCCAGAGTCCGGTCAGACAGGACAAACGGCCAGGCCCACGAGCAGATGAGCTGATCCTAGCGTTCGGTCGGAGGATCTGGTCACTGACCGGACGCACCGGTCGGCAAACCAGCCGATTCCGACCCTTACTGGAATCGACCGGATGCACCTTGACCTGACGCTCCGGTCAGGACCCCAGCGTCCGGTCCAGCATCCGGTTGTAGGGTCCGGTCGACGTTTCACTGCGAAATGTCATCGTTTCTCCGTCGTCTTTGTTTCGACATGCTACCCAACAAGTATACCAACTTGAGCACAGGAGTTAGCATGTTTTCACCACCATGATGCATCCGGTGCAATAGAAAATAGACGTTTCATTTTCTCAAGAGCGCCAAATCCATATTGAACCTAGAGGCACATGAGGACCTATATGTACGATAGTTTTCCCCTCTTTATAGTACGGCTTATCGATCCTAAATCATTCACACCCTCTATGGTGTCTTGAGTGCAAAATCAAAGTGGCCCTATGGATATACCTTTGCCTTGAGCCCATTTTGATCCTCGAACCACTCCAAGTTGCGCACTTGATCATCAATTGGATCACCTCGACCCATCCACCATGACCATCGTTCACCAACCTTGGCTTGACCAATCTCCAACTAAATCAAACACTTAGCATAGAGAGATTAGTCCTAGGATGTCACTAATTAGCCAAAACCAAACTAGAAATCTTCACATGGCCAGTCGAGCTCCCCGTGGCTGGTGGGCTCGTCGGGATGAGCTCCTCCGTGGCCGGCGGGGTCAAGCTCAGCTAGCAGTTGAGATAGGGAATTAGAGGAGGATGAAGAGGATCTCATAGGGCTGGGCTCACCACTTTAGCCCATCATCGTCGATTTGCGGTGGCCCGTCGTCCCATGTCGACTCGTCTTCATGTCATCGCCAGGCCTCACATTCGGTTGCGCTGGTGCTGGAGGAGTTGCTCTATCTCGCCGTCCCTCCCCATAACGTTCATGGAGCACTCCTACGCACACGGCAGCACCATGACATGGATGGCCCCCTCCTCGGGAGGTAGTGGTCGGGAGGCAAAGTTTTGGGGTCCATGATTGGAAACGGAAGGTTTGGGTGGTGACCGTTTTCCCTGTGTGTGTTTTCCACATGTTGGTATCCATTGTTGGAAACAGCGTAGGGAGGCTTAAAAAAGAGTGAGGTTGGCTCATACGAAGGAAGTTAATGTGTCAATGCTAGGCATACTAAAAAAATTGGGCCATACTCGTCTTTGCCGCCTCTTATTTGGGGGCGACCCATGCCCAAGTACAAAAGGAGCGGGTTGGGCCAGCATGGGTACGATAGAGATCGGGCTGGGCTAGGTTTGGGTTCGAGCAAAAAAACTATGCTCTCAATCAGGTTTGTCATGCTGCGAGTTTGCTAGACATCTATAAGAGGAGGCCACACATCACATTTGGTTTCCTTTATGTTGGTGATCTGGGACAGGGCCCCCCTCGAGTGGGCCACCCCTTGAGAAGAGAAGGGTGATGGGCCAACGTCACCTATGGGCCCTGAGCCGCCCCCAACACTGAGAGGAGTCCTCCTGGAAGCCCCCTCGAAAGGAGGAACACCACCAATGGAAGACCTCTGGGGGCACTGGACCTCCCCGGAGGCCCCGTACCGAAAGCCCTCCAAAAATTAGGGTCCTCGGAAGACCATCTGCCCGGGAAGACTCCGAACGGAGATTAGGTCAAGATGGGTCCAAGGGGACCCTACCAGCGGGGCCCCATCCACCTCCGCTAGAGGCACATGGGAGCGCCGCACAATTGGGGAAAAGACGGGATTGCCCTTTAGTTGTTGGAGAGAAGCTCCCGTGGCCAAGCTGGGACCACACCGAAGGTAGTTTGGACCATGTATCCAGGGCAGGCCTTAAGGGCTATAAAAGGACCTGTTCGGCCACCTTGAAGGGGTAGATTCAATTCACTAGTCACTTAGCCCCCTAGTAGCGCTCCTGAGCCCACCTTGTATGGACATTTTGTACCACCAACACATTATTTGGTTGCTTGCTAGTTGGAGTTTCATATTTCGTCTTGTTTCTCTTGGGTCCCTGCTTCTGATTCATGTCAAAAATCGAGTTAATAAAATGGTCTGTTCTCCATTCACATCAATATCATTATTATAAGGCAAATGATTTGTCCATCTCTGTTCACACATAGCAAATAAATGGTGAATAACAGTTTTGAATAACAATTCTTTCATAAAAGAGACAAGTTGTAATCTATATTGAACACAGGATGTTATTGAGGCAATCGCTAAGGAAATTAAAATAGCAAGAAAAATGATTGACAGGAATGACAAGTCTTTTAGTTCACTTTTATCATTTGTCACACCAATGACAGCTGGATTATGGCTGGCCATCTATGCCAACAACAATAGTTATGTAGATCTTCTTGAAAGAGTCTCAACTCTAAAGGAGGTCGAGAAGAAGCCCAGTTTGCTGGTGCAGATTAAAGACTTTGTTGTAAGTGTGTGCCTAAACTTTAGCATGTTTTTATGTCTTTGTTACTCTGAACAAACATCTTGTGTGCAGTTCTCAATGCAGAACAAGTTTGGGTTGCATGCTAAGAAGGAAAGCCCAGTCCCATTGCCTAACACCAATGTATGTGATGCACTATACTGATTTAAATTCCAAGCGAGCTGATCCAGGAGGTCAAAGATCCCGATCACGCAGTCTGCTGCTGCTGATGCGTCGAAGCTGCTGCCGCTACCGCGGAGGGGGCTTGCCGCGGCCGTGGAGATGGGGTCCGCGGACGCCGCGGAGAAGAAACCTGTTACTTAAATATGTAAGACATCGAACCCCTCACTATAGTTACTTCTTATTTCTGAACACTGACAACTCGCTTTTGGGTTTATGTGTTGTAGGAGGAAAGATGCTTCTAAAATAGATGTAACCTATCATGAGCATTTTGTACTACCTATTGTCATAACCTACTCTGTTAAGTAGATGATAACATTTGTACTACCTATTGTCATAACCTACTCTGTTAAGTAGATGATAACATGTTTTTACAACAATGTTAAGTATACCTATGTTGGTTGTTATATTAGTTACCTAGTTGCTTTTGGGTTTATGTGTTGTAGGAGTAAATTCTAATAGGGATGTGAACATGCCATGAGCATTTCGTCTTACCTGTTGTCAGAGCTACTCTGTTAAGTAGATGATAGCATGTTTCTACTACTATGTTAAGTAGACCTATGTTGGTTGTGATATCAGTTACCTAGCTGCATGCCAAGAAGCAAACTTGTCTAGCCATTGTTTTTTGTGTGTGTTTACATTCCTCCAATGCATTTATTATCCAATTAGAACTTGTGTGGCCATTTTTTGTGTTTACATTCCCCCAATGCATGCATTATCCATAGATATGCTGCAGTGGAGCTTGATATTTGCATGCGTCCCCAATGCAACATTGTCTATAGCTGATACAGCCATACGGAAAAAAAAAGTGCTCCTGCCTAGGATGGCTCATGGCTTGCAATATGAGTAATTTTTTATAGCACGAGGCGATGGGGAAGCCGGGAAGGTAGAACTAGAAGTATGCGTGTTGCTCTAGTCTGAAGCTTGATGGTTGAATCAAGGCATCTGCTATCTTGTGCACCTAGATTCTGGTTGTTTATGCAAGTAGATAATGAGCAAGAATTTATGTAGCCATGACGGCAACGATCTCGTGCGCTGTCGTTTTCGACGCCAACATGTCTTGCTGCTGATGGCTCTCCTTGCAACGGCTTGTTTAGTGATCCACCTCTTGCTTGTGCATGATTTAGGAACTGTTTTTTTTCTATTAATGGTAAATGAAATGTTTGGGTGCATGGTTGGTGTGCAAAATGTGTGCCACAACATGTTTTTGCGGGATTTGCACAGGCAGGGAATGCACAGGCAGGGAATCCCGTAAGTCACAAAAAAAAAAAGGCAGGTAATCCCGTATTGGAGAATGGAAAAGAACATCGGTCGTCTCCTTAGCTTACTTAGCTTACTATTTCCGACAATAATGAAAAAGTAGGAGAGAGAATAGTGGATAATCCCGTATTGGAGAATGGAAATGTGTCCCACCAATATAAAATAATCGTTGTCGTCTCCAGAGTTAACGCCCTTAAACGTCATAATCACTATCGCCAGAGTTGGTGTTGCGCATGTGGCATTATTGGCACAATGATAAAATCGCACCCGGAAACAAACGTGGCGTCCTTTTTTGTGGAAAAACCCTTCATCTTTCGTCTAATTCCCGTCAGCTCCAGAAAGATCCTTTTGCTACAGCAAACGTGTTAAGTTTTTTAACGCTGCAGTCCTTGTGTTCCAATATATTTGTCCACTGAGAAGACGAAATTATGAAATCGTGATGTTTTTGCGCGTTTAACCGCCCAGCGTACCATTTGCGAAGAAACCCCTGCCGCTCGGTTGTCGGTGCCTCACTTGCTCGCTTTGCGTGCCACGAGCACGCGTCGCCGCCCGCCGTGCACCCCCTTCGCCGTCCACGCTGACCCTTTTCGGCGCACACCCGTGGCCCCAAACCGCCCACTTCTCCCCCCTCCTCCTCCTCCTCCTCCTCCTCCTCTTGTGCTCCCTCCCAAATCCTTGCCGATGGCACGGGCCCACCTCGGCGTCGGCGCGACCCTCGCCGGCCAGACACCGGGCGGTGGCTAAAAAATTGTTTTGCCGAGTGTAGTGAGTAAGCACTAGACACTGGCCAGTTTGGCAAGTGCAATGACCATGAAACTCGGCAAAGTCTAAGTCTTTTCCATCCCCCTACTTTTTTTTGTCGAGGGTCGTTTGGGCACTCCGCAAAGGCTTTGTCGAGTGCTCAACAAAAAAAAACACTCGATAAACAATTATTTGTCGCCATAAATGAAGTCGAGCGCGTTTTGTCGTGGGTGGCACTCGACAAAGCCTTTGCCGAGTGATTTTGGCCCTTTGTCGATTGTCTCGGGCACTCGGCAAAGTGTGTGATTCCGGTAGTGAGTGTGGAACGCTCGAAGGCCTACTTGATAGTTACCGCAAGCAACATGCACTCAAAGCATCCGCAACATGAGTGCTCTTACATAAGGTGAATGCGATTTATGCAACCGTACACCCGCAACATTTTCTCTATTTTGATGGAGGCCCCAACATATGGGCCCGTGAGTCCCCTACCCTCGAGAACCCCGCCCGGCGCGGGCATGGGATATGGCACTATGGTAGGCAAGACGGCGATCAGCGACGTTCGGGCCGGGGGCCATCCAATGGTGGCCACGCTACTCCGATTGGCACGAGGGTGGTGACGGTGGCTCTCCGGTGGGCACAACTGGGTGGGACGAGCGATCCCGCTCTCTCCCTTACTTGGTAGGCGCATGGTGGTGGCAGCCCCTCCGGCTGACAAGGGGGCACGGCGGTGGCCTCTAGGAAGATGGCATCCCGGTGTGTGTGTGTGTGTGAGGTGAGGGAGCACCGGTGGCGCGACAGGCAGACCTCCAATGGGGCGGCCCTCCCGGGGCAGCTTCCCCGACGATGCGGTCTCACTGACGCGCGTGAGTGCGCGGGAGTACAACGGCTGCCTACACCTACCCAGCGACTGGTAGGTGCGAGGCCACGAGCAAGGCTTGCCTTCCGTGACTGCATCGGGGCCGTCCTGGAGTCTCCGCACTAAGAGCATCTGCAGCAGGACCCTACTGTAGCCCCTAGCCCCCTTTGGGTGGGGACCACACCAATCACCCCTCCTCCTCTGTTGACACCTATTATAGCATAATATTACTAGTCAACTAAACATGAAATAAGGGCATAAAATGAATAATCACATAGACTAGGGGCTTTACTAACATAGTTCCACAAGTTTTGGTGATTTACATATTTTCAGGGACTAAACAGGAAAATCCTAGAGTTTGCAAGACATATGAAGCATAAACATGTTACAAACATATTCCAAGATAGCACCATTGCAAAGAGCTCGTCGAGACGATCGAAACGGATATATTGATTTCTATATTCAGAGTCCAGAATCAAAAGATATCACTTGCAGAGCAGAGTTCACTAAAACGGTCATAACTTTCTCATCCGGACTCCGTTTCCTGCAAAATACCAGTCATTACAAAGCTATCGACGAGATCTACGCACCCACAAAATTTGAACTCATTATGCCACAGGGGCCTGGCGGCCGCCAGGCCTTTTCACGGCGGCCGCCAGGAGATTGAGCCCAATCAGGTTCA
Organism: Hyparrhenia diplandra; assembly: GCA_015847255.1. Taxonomy (NCBI): domain Eukaryota; kingdom Viridiplantae; phylum Streptophyta; class Magnoliopsida; order Poales; family Poaceae; genus Hyparrhenia; species Hyparrhenia diplandra. Next base: position 132,369 of record JADLZK010013021.1, read on the forward strand.
ACTTTTTATGTAGGTTTGTAACCGACTTTGAGGTTGTATCTACACCGTTGCCAAGGTCGGTTTGATCCAAGGGCTATCATTCATCGCCAAGGCCTATATAAGAAGACCCCCAGACCCCAGGGTTAAACCCTAATTCATTCTACTCATTATCTTTTGACCTATTGGTCTGAGGTGTCCCAATGTGAGGACAACCTCTTCTCTCTAGTTTCAATCTATATTAGAAGATCATGTAGAACTAGAAGTATTAGAGTGAGTTGAAGAGCAAAAGCATATCGAGTTGATAGATTAGATCTATAGTACCCCATGAGAGTGACTAGATCTAGTCTTGAGAGCTAAAGAGTGGGTGAAGGAGAAGAAGGGGAAGCACCGGACCTGTCGGTGACTCCTCTACGCTTGTACCTCCGGGATCAATGGCCTTGTGGCACTTGATCCTGAGACTTCTATGGTGGATCAACTTCTTGTTTGAGTAAGTAATCGTGTTAGTATTGTTCTTATTGTTCATAACTCTTATTTGAGTACTTTAATCTATGGGAATCTATAGATTAGAGGAGTGGCTTTAGGTTTAGGTGTGGTGCTTAGACTGTGAGTACTTGTGAATGCACCCTACCTTAGAGCGTGGTAGTTTGTGGTAGTGACACTACCATTGATTCCTTTGGAGTCCACATCCCGTTGGATAGGCCAAGCAAGACCCTGTTATTGGAGGATTGCATGTTTTCCTTTGAGTACATCCCTATAAGACAATATCAACATAGCTTACAAGGAGAAGAATTAGACAACCATAGGAATCTTCTTATCTCTTTATCCTCTCCGGTTCCTTGATTGTTGCTCGGGGATTAGTTATATGCCTCGCTTATCCTCACACCATCCCTCTCTGTGGATTCGATAATAAAACCCCTCCCCGGGTGAAATGCTCACCGTATCCGTTCTCTTGCGGATTATTATAAATATTTACGTAGGCTTATCAAATACCAACACCCTCCCCGCGGCGGCCCAAGCACCCGGTGCCTCCCGCCACCACCGTCGCCGCCTCCCGCCGCCACCTCCAATCGGCGCCACCGTGCCCGCATGCTGCCTCCGCCGAGCGCCACCGTGTCCGCGAGCCTCCGCCGAAGCGCCGCTGCATTGCCCTCTCCGTGGAGCGCCATCGCATCCGTCCTCTCCATCAGCGACGCCGCCGAGTGTCGTGGATCGCTATCTTCGTCGAGAACCGCCGCGGTCGGACACCGCCGACGCCGGACTTGCTTGAGGAGGAGGCGGCAAAGTGGAGGATGCGGAGGTGGAGTGGAAGGAGGAGTAGGCAACGTGCCCGCCCGAGCTCGACCGCGGTTGCTCGCTGCATACTGGTAGCTCACACACGATGGGGGAGCGGAGCTCCAGAGGATGAAGTGCCAAAGAACAATGGAGGGATGGGAAGGGAAGGGAGGGAGATGAGGTTTTTAATTTTTTTGAATAAATGGGGGGGGAGACATAATCTTGAAAAAATTTGCTAGAGGTTGGCTCAAAAATTTAGGGGCCGAGAAGATGAGGGGCCGACCCTCTCAAGGATGTGTAGAGGTCCCGATTTGGAGCGCTTGTTGGAGATGCTCTAGACGTCACACGCCTTTTTGCAAAACAGTCATTTAATTTGCTGTCGATCTTTGATGTGGCCGCACGATCGAGATTTGCCATGCCCAGGATAGCATGCGGCGACCCTCGTCCCTCTCCTGCATAGTGTTTGGCTCACACCTGCTACCTGACCTGAGGAGGATTCGTGCCTAGTCTATGCGGCGATGACCTCCACTGCGTCGTGGCGGGGGCCAGCTTCCTTCGCCGCCTCCACTGTGCCTCCGTCTTCTGTATGGCGTCCCAGTCCTTCTCCCTCTTCTCCGAGGCAGCATATGCAGGGGCGGAGCCAGGATCTGAGCAGGGGGGGGGGCAGCAATCCGCCGACAGTCAGCCACGATAGTGTGTATGTGTATGCGGCACTAATCCGTGATCCAGCGATAGTGTGTATTTTGGCGTGAGCGGAGATTTGGCGGAGGAGGCAACGAGGAAGAAACAGTTTGGCGAGAAACGAGGAAGCTAGAGCGACAACGCGACGTATTATTGTCGATCATATACGTCAACAACCAGCAATAGCTATATAATATACATGGGAGGCTTCCTAATTTCCTAAATGGGCTGCCTCTTGCTAGGCTAAAATACTTTTAGGATGAATTGGGAGACTTCGGTGGGCCTCAAATACGGCAAGGTACATAAAGGAGTTGTCACGTACGGAGTAGAAGTACATGTATATACTCAATATATACTATCCCTAAAAAAAATACTCACTATATACTACAGCATTCCTAGCATCACTACTCTAATCAGATTATAGGTGGCAGTCTTTTGGGATTTTCGGTGGCGGTTTTTGGAACCGCCACCGAGGTAGGGTCACGGAAAATCCGTGATTAACGCCCACGGTTAATCAATAAAAAAAGAAAAAAAAAAGAAAAAAAGAAAAATCCGGTGAAACCCTAACGGGCCCTGGGCGTCGCCGTCGCCGGATGGATCCGCCGTTTGATCCGGCCGCCACGCAGCGCTCCTTCCGCCACGAGCTCCATCCGTCGCCCGGCGAGCTTTCGATCCGCCGCCGCCGGTGCTCGATCCGCCGCCCGCCCGTGCTTGATCCGCGCCGCGAGCTCGATCCGCCCGCGCCCGTGCTCGATCCACCACCGCCCGGTGCTCGATCCGCCGCCCACGAGCACCGATCCGCCACCGCATGTGCTCGATCCGGCCGGCGGGTGCTCGATCCGGCGCGCGCGCCGCCGCGTCCGCCCGATCTTTCGATCCGCCGCCCGCGCCGAGGGAAGGGGGGGGGAGAGGTCCGGGAGAGGGGAGAGGTCGGCTGCCGCCGCCCGTGCTCGATCCTACCACCGCCGCCGCCGCCCGGTGCTTTCGATCCGCCGCCCGCCGAGGGAGGGGAGAGGTCCGCCGCCCGTGCTCGATCCGCTGTGGTGGAGGTGAAGGGAAGGGGAGAGGCCGGAGATCCACCGCCCGTGCTCGATCCGGCGCGGTGGAGGTGAAGGGAAGGGGAGAGGCCGGGGGAGGGCCGCCACCCGCCGCGCTTCGTGTGAAGGGGAGGGGGAGAGAGGAGTCGGTGAAGTGAAATGAAATGGAACCCTAGGTGAGGGTATATATATTTTTGGCCACCGAAATGGGCTTTTGGGCTGATGGGTCGGGCTTGATTTTCCATGGCGGGCTAATTACAAAAAACCGCCACGGTAATAATATTTACCATGGCGGTTTTTAAACCTCCACGGTTAATTAAAAAAGACCGCCACGGTAAATCAAACCATTTTTCCGTGGCGGTTTTCCAAATGTCCACCATGAAAAATCATTTGAAAACATCGTACAAAATCATTTATGTAGTAGTGCATGTCAGGGGGTGCCCCCCCCACCACCACCACTGGGCATATGGATCTTGTTCTTGGCGGGCGCGATTGGAGACCTCCCCGCTGTGTTCCCTTGGTGGCAAAGTCACGTAACGGTAACGGTGACACACACGACTGACCCTACGTACACCATCGGATCCCTCCCGATAATTTGGCTGATCGGTTTGCTTGTGGTGGGCTTACGCTGGCTAACAGTACAGGTGTTAGTTTCTGATAGCTCGGATCGGTTGATAGCACTCATGCAAATAATGCAGGGCCCCGTACCAGGGGCCAGGGCACCCTCTGCACCGGAGCCGAACTCCGGCAAGATAAACCAACCGAATTTTGTGAGCTGCTCTGCGTAGTGACGTGGAAAACTAGACTGGTCAGGTTCAGCAATTGATCCTGCTATACGCACTTGCCACCGGCCTAGGCCGCCTAGCTATGGATACAAATAAAGTTCAGTTCCCGTGGAAATAGATGCGGAAACCGAAACTTGCTGATTACACAAAAAGAAAAAAGGTCCAGCAATGCAAATCTAAAATTACTATAGCAACATTCACCTTCGGTTTCTACGTTAGAAGCACACCGAAAATGTTTCACAGACGATCTACATGTCAGTGTTTTCTCCACATGGATGAACACCCCGGGTAGGAAAGAACATACTAACCAATCGACAATAACAAGCTGTTGTTCGACTCGACAAAGCTCTGAATTTCTGACTCTTTCTTTTGCCCTAGTTTGCCCAACTGGTGCTACCTGCCAATTTGGCCTTACATAGTGAATCAGCTTTTTAGTTCTGAATAGACATCAAAGGTTTTGCCTCATGTATTTTGTGTTCGCATAGGACAATCGGATGCAATTTTTCGCTGAGATTTCGACTTTGGCTTCCCCTTTTTTTTTAGAAGGACTGAAAACACGCAACAAGCACCGTGATTTCTATTAGACGAAAAAGGAAAAAGCAAATACCGGCCAGATGAAAAAAGGAAACAAAAAACCATACAAATGTAGAGGGTATCACTCCACTGCACACCTAGGTACCAAGTCTACTCAACTCAAGCGACAAATGCCCACTCAAAAACGACCCAACTAAAGCAACTCAAACACAACTTACAACTTCGGATGGGAAAAATAAACATGGCATCGGTTGGAAGCGTCAACTTTCGAGCCTCCATCCACAACGGCAAGTCGGATTGGGACCTCGACACTCAACATTGGCGAAAGGTTCACAATAACCACTCCACTTGGTTGGACGACCCAACTAAAGGAACGAAACACAACTAACAACAACTTGGATGGGAGAAAATAAAGCGTGATACTCCTTTCGGTTGGATTGGGTCATCAACACGAGCCTCCATCACTTTGATTGGGATCGACACAACTCACACTACACAACACTACACCACCACTACGGTCAAAGTGACTTATAATCAAACCTGGGATCGTCGCTTAACGCCGTGCCACGCCCGAAGCCGCAACCCGCCGCAAGCCCTTAATTTAACTCCTCCATTGTCAAGAAGACACCCACGATTCGACATCCGTGAAGCATCAGGAAATAATCCCGGAGGCGGCAACAATGAACACCACATCCCGGCTACTCTAATGCCTCACCCACCGAAACTCAGTAATCCACTGATTGCCGGGACCGGACATATGAAAATGGGGCACCAGGCAGCAGAGATCACCACCACCATGTTTTCCTTGAACAAGCACCCATGGGTTGCACCTTGCCGCCAACATATCTTTGTACACCATTTATAGCACAGCGGACCAACCAAGGACCACCAAGCCAAAAGGCGGGTCTACGAGCAACGCCTGTGAGTGAATGGCGCCCGGGTCGCTCCTGCCAGGGTTTTCACCCCAAGACCCCATGCACTAACTATTCCATAATGGTGTCCCCAAAGGGAAAAAACCAAGCGGCGCCGCCACCACTACCATCAACCCAAATGTTGGTGAACGCGGATCAAAACCTCACCTAATGCACACACTTAGACAAACAGCAACTCCCGCCGCCTCCACAACTCCTCCGACCGAAGAGATTCGATACATCAGCAATGCCACCATGACAAGGACATACCAACAGGCCATGGCCTTCTGAATCCGGTGCGAGGAGAACAAAGAGGAGCACCACCAACTCACCTCCATCCCGTTGTCCGACCCGGTGTCCGCCGGCACCATCGACCGCCATGGCTAACGACCATGGCGATACCTAGTCGGAGAACAGAGCGCCATGGCTGCGCACCACCGCCGCCCGCCGCCCCACAAGAGGCCGGTGAGCGCCTGGACAATGTCGTGGCCATTCCCACCCAAACAAGCATCACGAGATTGCATGGTAGTCAGTTCCCCTGCCACCCCACATTGAAACAACCTTGCATTACACTCATTCGCCCCCCAGAGCGTCCCGCCCGCCATCGAGGAGGTTCAGTGGGGCCCGGGATCGGATCCGGCCTCGACCCTCCGGATGCCGTCGAGGACCCAATCAACAGGGAAGACGCCGCCGCTGGGCCTCCGCGGCGCCCATTTCCGAGCTATTACACCATGAGAGAGGCCCGCCCGACGCCATCACAGGGAGCCGAGCGGGCGTAGTTGACTCAGGCGGGGTGGGCCATCTTATGTGGACGATTATCGGTCGAGACGAGTCTTGACCGCCCCTTTTTCAAGGAGTGGAAACACGCACCAACAAAATGTTAGATAACAGCAATTATAATGAACTATCAACACTGGAAATAGAACATTGAAAGGAGAACAATAGCTGGGCATCCAAACAATGGCATCAAAGCAAGAGCAACGTTCTGGACATCAACGCAAGGTTCAGAACATCCAATTAGCTGATCAAAAGTACTACTATTTAGTCATTATTGCAAGAAAAACAATGTTTGACATGTTGGGAAATAAATTAGTCACTATGGCACCACAAATATCTAATGGGAAAAGTAAAAAAAAAAACCAAATCTCTAATGGGGGCAAGAGAGCAAAGTATTGATTTTGTTTTCTTGAACAAGCATGTTGGCTGCATATCTTTGTACTAATAGGAGAGGGCAAGGCACAAGCCAAATATTACGATGTGAGACATGAGCTCCTGCTTGCTCCATTCCACTAAAAATTTGTAAAGAATAAATATATCAAAAGCATGACCTTCTATCAACAAGCTAACAAGCATATCAACAACATGATCTTATATCAACATGCTAACAAGCTAACAGGCATGACCTTCTATGAACAAGCTAACAAGCATATCAATAGCATGACCTTCTATCAACAAGCTAACAAGATACCTAGTCGCTTAGAGCTTGCTGTCACACAAGAGGCCTCCTACGTAGCCTTTTTAAATCGATTGCATGGTTAGTCAGTTCCTCTGATTGAAACAACCTTGCATTACACTCATTCCAGAGCGTCCATAGATTCAACAGGATCAGAGAATCAGCAACTTCCTCCTTTCCATTTGACCGTTTTGCAATTCTTTGACTCAAAACTGTGTTTTCTCGTCTTATTCAACTTTTTTAATAAATATTACCACTTTTGTTATGACTTATTACATCACTAAAGATATTGTAATGACGTTTTGTTTGTTTTATAATTTACATAAAAATTTGCCGCCTCAAACCACACATTTTTATATGACGCAAAAGAATTGCAAAGATCGTGGAACGGAGGGATACAACGCAGAGGTGACTATCAGTAATTGATGCCATCTTATGTGGAAGATTATCAGGGAGTCTTGACCAGGTAAGGGTGTTCGACCACGGTTCCTTAACCAAAAATAATTAAGGATGATGTGCATAGCAGCATATACACAAGGCTGGTTTATTTGCTGAGAATTCATTGAATATATAATATGGTTGAGAATACCGTCATCTGTTGAGTTTTCCATGGAAGTGACTGAGGCAACAGTGCTGAGCAACCATGGCTGCTAGTAGACTTTTAGGAACTTTAATGAGCATGGATGTGCTACTTCAATGGCCTTGACTGTGATCCAATTAGAGAGTGGAAGTAGCAGAAGTACAGTGATTTTTTTGGAACTCCTCCTTATGAAAGGTATCAAGGAAGATATGCTCAGTTCCTTTGATTCTTCTACTCAACCTGTATAGATTTCAAAATTCTGGCCAGTGTGCTGATCATGTCAGGTGCATAAGTTGGGAACAAAGATCAGACGGCGCCATCTTCTTTAGGAGGAAGTCATTCCCCGCGCCACCGCCTCTCCTCCATCCATCCTCGCCATCACCGAGGGACGGTGGGATGCGATGCTCCGGGACCGATTCAGGGTTGGTTTCGGTCGCTCCGTGCATGCTCCGGTCGTGGATCGCGGATTATCCGAGTATGGCTGTATGGGTCGGCACCTGCGCGTGCCCTTCTCCTCGTCGGATACGGTGGAACATGTCTCTATATGAGAAGAGGGTGCGTTGATTGCTGAGGCTGACCTTGGGGACGACGAGGAGGAAGGTGCTGAGGTGGACACGACCACAGTCACCACACAGGCATGTCGAAGAAGCAGCTATCAGAGCCCTGCTGCTGCGGCCACCGCGCGGCCAAGCGATCCAAGCAGCAGAAGAAGCATCTCTACCTCACTGTGGACGACTGGGGAGAGGGCACAGCGTCTACAAGGTCGACGTCGATACCTTCGGCGCCGCGGACCCGGAGCCCCTCCCGCTCCCGGAGTCCCCGGTCGTCCGCTTCGAGGCGCGGCACGGCGGATCCTGGTACTTCGCCGCCCACGGCACGTGGATCCTGGCTATGCACCCCTCTGGGTGCCCGGCCTTCCCGGTATTCGACGTCGAGTCGGGGGCGCTCACCGTCTGCCCCTGGCCGCACCGCGGCGGCAACACCATCCTGCGCAGGCCCTTCTTCGCCTCCCTCGCCGGCAGCCTCTACCTCTTGCGTGGCTCCCGCTTGGATGAGCTCCCCGGGGCCGCGCCGCCGCCGCCAGACAGCACGAGCGGCGACGACGCGGTGTGGTCGTGGGCCCCGGGCCCTGTGCCCCTGCCCTTCGACGACTCCAACCGCATCTCGGCCACCGCGCACCACCCGGATGGCCGGACGCTCTTCGTCTCCCAGGACGGGAGCACCTTCGCCTTGGACGCCGCGCGCCGTTCGTGGGCGACGCTGGGCCGCTGGATTGTCAGCACAGCCCACTTCGGTGAGGATGAAGCCCGACCCAAGAGGAGCAAGCGACCCAGGCGTCCGAACACGCGCGTCACCGGTCCAGAGTGGTCCGACCCAACCAAAGCAAGCTGGCATGGCACCGGAGGCGTAAATACCAGTTAGCTCGTTGAGCTTTGTATCAAACAAACAAACTCATATTTCCTTAGGTAACGTCGTCGTTCGTCGTACTTTTTCTCCTCTCTCCTCCCACCTACTCCTTCTTCCCCAATCCTCCAGCAGATCTGATGATCTCCTCGGGGTCCCCCGCCGCTGGAGCCGCATCCACACTCGCCGTCAGAAGGCGCACGGGGCGATGGAGCCCAACGGAGGCTTCGGAACGGAGATGCTGCGCCGATTCATCGCATCGAGTCCAACCCGAAAGTAATCCGCCGGGGGCGGGCCGGAATGGAAGTGATCCTCCCTTGACTGGGCTTTTGTTACATTCGCGTTCATTTTCTTGTCTAGCAGGGCCCATGAACGGGCGGAGGGGTCCACCCACACCTGTGCCAACCTCTCGGGCGCTATGTGAATCAAGTCGAGTCGGACGATTCGGACGCTCGCCGGGCCGAGATGCGGGATGAGCGTGATGACCTCGATCGACATGTTGCAACGGGGTGTTCGACGATCGGCGTCCATGGGTCGAACGACGCCCGCCCGACATCGGGCGGTCTTCGCCGCCGGAGGGCATCGGCGGCGACATTTCGGGATCCACCATGGGTGCCGACCGCGTGGCCCCGCCCGGGCGCACCATCGGTGTCGATCTATCGAATTCAACCGTATCCACGCGTTGGGGGGTATAAATGGCCACGACCATAGCCCCTCTTTCGTGTATGCCCCCAATTTCATCATCATCACCCCTAAACCCCTTTTGCCACCCACGAGCTGATTCACCACATTCGTTCACCCCAAACCACATCCCCCCCCACCTTACCACCAACCCATTCAGCCCCAACTCCAATCCCTACCTTCTCCACGCAAGCCAAAGAGATACCCAAACACCTGATCCAAGCCTACAATACACCCAAGCCCTTCCCAACTCGTCCTGGTCCAACAACCAACACCTAGGCCGATTACCCAAGCTCGATTTCCCCAAATTCGATGGTGAGGACGCCCAATTCTGGATCACATGTGCCAAAAATTATTTCGACATGTATCTTCGTTGAGTCTCACTTATGGATTCGAGTTGCCACCATGCATTTCACTGGGACGGCTAAGCGCTGGCTTCAATCCATAGAACCCACTCTTCCATCCACGCACGGCCTACCCGCTCGTTGATCCAGAACGTTTGTTCGTGATCAACATGAACTGCTCCTACGCAAGATGTTCCACATACGTATGACCGCTCATGTGCAGACTATGTCAACCGGTTCACCGAGTTGGTTGATCAGCTAAAATCCTACAACCCCAACCCCGACATCCTTTCCTTCATCCAGCGCTTCATAGATGGCCTCCGTGATGACATTCGCGCAATTCTTATGGTTGCCCGTCCTTCTACTCTAGATACTGCCTATACTCTTGCTCGATGTGAGTCCATCCGGCGATGAAGTTCTCTGGATTCCCAAAATATCCAAAGACCTCGGTCTTTCGCCCCATTTCAGTCCTCCTCGAGCCGTCTACCCGAGAAGCCGTCTATTGATGACAAGAATTCAGGCACCAAGTCTCTCGAAGACAAGCTCGCCACTCTCAAGAATTACCGCAAAGCTCGTGGACTTTGTATGCGGGGGGGACAAATGGCACCGGCATTGCCACAAGAACCTCGACTCCATGCAGAGGTCTGGGAACTGTTTCAAGATGATTTCGAGGCCCAGGTCGAAGAGCCACAAGAAGAAGAGGGCTTTTCTCAATCACCACCACTATCACCGGTACACCGTATTTTGACCATGCAGTTTTTGGGTACCTTGGCCTTCGTTTTGATACTTGTTGGCAGCACACATTCCTCTTCTCAATCGATTGTTGCTACTCGTCGAGCGGTCGAACTTTGGACCCTATGCGGTGCGCAAATGGTTCTATCATAAAATTCGAAATTCAGCGAATGGCATGGAAGTTGCACGGCTATACCTTTCATTCTACTTTCAGGGTTCTCCCATTGGCATCTTATGATCTCAGGTATGGATTGGCTTGCCGCCTTCTCCCCAATGAAAGTGGCTGGAAGCATAAATGGATGGCAATTCCTTATGGTCAAACCACAGGCTTCAGTGGCGGCAGGATCATGGCGGTGATGTGCCGCACTTGTTGATATTTTCGTTGTGCGGTCAGTCCTTACCTCCTCTTCGACATTCAGCCTACTTGTCGAGGAATTCTCTCGGTTGGCGAGCCTAGCCTGACGGCAATGTGACCATTCGATTCCTCTCATCCCAGTTTGGTGCGCGGCAATACCGCTACTCAGAGCTCAAGAGCGAGATAGAGACTCAAGTTTCGAAGTTACCGAAACGGGTATGATTCGACCCGGCCGAGTCCCTTCTCCTCACCGGTCCTTCTGGTAAAGAAAAAAGACCTCTCCTGGCACATGTGCGTGGACTATCGTATGCTCAATGCACTCACAGTGAAAAGCAAATTCCCTATACCAGTCATCGACGAGCTTCTGGACGAATTGGCAGGCTCTCGTTGGTTCTCTTGTCTGGATCTTCGAGCCGGATTCAATAGATCCGACCGGGCACAGGGGAGGAATACAAGACTGCCTTTATGACTCATTGGGAACGGTTTGAATACAACGTCATGTCCTTCGGACTCACGGGTGCTCCAAACTCATTTCGGGGGCTATGAACTCTACTCTCAATAATAATGATGTGATAGTGTTCTTCGATGACATTCTAGTTTTCAGCAAGAGTCTGGACGAGCATCTTGTTCACCTTCGTCAGGTTTTCGAGTTACTTGCCAAAGATCAATGGCTCGTTAAGCTCTCCAAATGCAGATTTGCCCAGGAGTCTATCTCATATCTTGGTCATGTCATCAGTACCAATGGCCAGAGTAGATTGAGATCCCCTAAAGCGGAGGGATGTGCAAGCCTGGCCTCGAAGTCTTCAATGTGCTTGATTGCGAGTTTCTTGGGACTTAGATAGAAAAATTTGTGAAGCAGAGTGATTGCTAGGCCTCTTTATGATTTGCTAAAGAAGGGTGCCCTCTTCATATGGTCCCCTAATCATTCTTTGACTTTTTTGTCGTTCTTAAGAGCCTTGTTGCCCTAGTTCTCTCTTTACCGGACTTTAGCAAGCCATTTCAGCTACAAACCGATGCTAGTGATCTTGGTGTAGGGGACAAGACTCTTACGGGATGGACATCCATTGGCGTTCGTCAGCAAGTCTTTGGGACCCCGTTCTCGTGGCCTTTCTACTTATGACAAGGAATTCCTGGCTATTGTGGTGGCCATTGATCAGTGGAGAGCATACTTACAGCACAGTGAGTTTACTATCTATACAGACCAGCGCAGCCTCATACACATCACTGACCAGCGCTTGCATACTCCATGGCAATTAAAGATGTACACCAAGCTTGCCGGGACCGACAAAGGTTTTTACAAGCGGGGCATCAACAATCGGGCTGATGCTCCAAGACATAGCTCTCCGGTCGTTACAAGCTATCTCTTCGCCACACCTTTGGATGTCCGAGTTATTCGGGTCGGCGACCCGCGCGTGCCCCGATGCCGGCCCCCATATTCCCGTCGGTGGATGACGGTACAAGGGCCGGGTTTGGTTGGGCACACATCATCAATTCCAGTCCAAGGTGATGACCGCTCTACACTGTAGTGTTGTTGGAGGCCACTCTGGCTTTCCAGTAACCCACCGCCGCATTAAGCAACTCTTCTATTGGCGTGGAATGAAATCTGACATCAAGAAATTTGTGACCAACTGTACTGTTTGCATTTAGGCAAAGCCAGAACGAGTTAAATATCCTGGACTGCTATCTCCTCTTCCAGTTCCTGAAGGCTCTTGGCAAGTATTATGCATGGACTTCATTAATGGTCTTCCAACCTCTGGCTCGGCTAATTGTATCATGGTCATTATTGATAAATTCAGCAAGTACGCCCACTTTATTCCTCTGCATCATCCTTATACTGCTGAGAAGGTGGCCCAGCTGTTCCTCGATAATGTATACAAGCTCCATGGCATGCCCAAGTATATTGTTTCTGACCGGGACGCCGTCTTTACTAGCAATTTCTGGAAGGAGTTCTTTCGGTTGGCTAAGGTGACTTTGTGCATCAGTTCATCTTATCATCCGTAGACGACTGGGAGGGGAGAGTAAATCAATGTCTCGAGACCTTTCTTCGCTGTTTCGTTCACTCATGCCCTCGTCAGTGGCTCAAGTGGCTTTCCTTGGCCGAGTTCTGGTACAACACATGCTGGCACTCCGCTTTGGGCACTTCTCCGTTCGAGGTACTGTATGGCCATCCTCCCAACCACTTCGGTCTCTCTGATGAAGCTGTGTCTCCCATCCCTGATGTGGCCAAGCAAATGGCTGAGCGTAAGACCATGCAAGCTGCGGTGCGCCAGCACTTGCTTCGAGCCCAGATGCGTATGAAGCACCAGGCGGACAAAAACAGAACTGAAAGATCATTTCATATTGGGGACAAGGTATTTCTTCGGCTGCAACCATATGTCCAGTCCTCTTTGGCCCCACGGTCTCATCACAAGCTGTGCTTCAAATACTTTGGGCCCTTTGAAATCATTGGCAAAATTGGAGAAGTGGCTTACAAACTGAAGCTCCCTCCTTCTTCGTTGATCCATCCGGTTTTCCATGTATCATTGCTCAAAGCTGCACCTCCAGTCTCAGCTACGGTATGTAACACTATACCTGATACTGACAACTCCATGCAAGTGCCAGAATCTGTGCTTCAGCGACGTCTCCAGAGATGTGGTGCCAAGACAATTCCCCAGGTGTTGGTGAAGTGGTCTGATATGGATGCTGAACTCGCTACATGGGAAGATGAAGACGCCATCAGGCAGCTGTTCCCGGCCGCCCCGGCTTGGGGACAAGCCGGTTCTCAAGGAGGAGGGGGTGTCAGCACAGCCCACTTTTGAGCTTTGTATCAAACAAACAAACTCATAGGAATTCGTCGTCGTTCGTCGTACTTTCTCCTCTCTCCTCCCACCTACTCCTTCTTCCCCAATCCTCCGAGCAGATCTCGAGGACCGCCGCCGCATCGCGCGGGGTTCTTACATGGATCCTGCCGTTCGTCGGCGAGGCCTGCTTCGACGGCGAACTGGACGCCTGGGTGGGCCTGTGCCGCCACAAGGGCGGCGTCGGGTACGTCTGCGCCTGCGAGGTCCCTTCGGTGGCCGCCGACTGCCGGAGCTTGCCGGCGTGGAAGCTCGGCGAGGACCAGCTGTTCGATGCGGATTCCAGGAGGCACCTGGGCGCCAGGCTTGTGTTCATGGGCGACGGCAAGTATTGCCTGATCGAGTCCCTGGCGCGCGATGACGAGGAGGATCTGCGGCGCCTCCACCGGGATGGCTACTACCCGCACCGCCGTGTGCTCGCGGTCACCACGTTCGGTCTCAAGTACGACAGGCAAGGGCAGCTCGTGATCACGAAGCGGAAGGCCCAGTCCTACGAGCTCACTGATGCTCATCAGTTTCCTGAGCCGTCATGGAAACCTGTTGGATTCTGGATGTGAGGTATTTTACATATGTAAATGCACATGTTATGTGCTCACTAGTTGGAGAGAATGATTATGTCCGCGGTATGCATATGAACACATGGCTCTGAATTTGTCACTTGTCATATTAGGACCTTGTTCAACCTACCACCTTCATTGATCAGCATCTCCTCAAGGATCCTTCTGTACCTTCAACTACAGCTCCATTTGGAGAGCTCATACCGGAGGAAAACACAAATTCTTTGGATGGTTACTCGTCCAAAGTAAGATTTTTCCTGCTGATAAATCTGTGCAAAGGAATTTGTCTTGCAATCAAGTCTCTGCATTATGTATGCTAAAGAAGTGCTCAGCTCGCGCCCGATGTGGAAAGCTTTGAGGATTGTGGTACTACTCCCTGATGAAAAACTTGCATAGCCTGTTCTTTTGGTACTACTCCCTGATGAAAAACTTGCCATAGCCTGTCAAAAGAACTAAAGCATCTATTCTATCATACACTGCAGGAACACTCGGAAGGAGATAGATGTAAGAGTTTCTGAAGGGCCCTTTCCTCGCAAATCTTTTGGTTGATCAAATAGGAGATGCTCCTTCGACAATAGGCGTGTGGAGTGCCCGTAGTTCAGTAGCTATCATGTCAGGTTTCTTCAAGTATTCTAGTATGTTGTCGTTGTTTACTTCCTCCGTTCCAAAATAAGTGACTGTTTTAGGATTTTGCGCGGGGATTAAGGAAGAGGAGAGTTAGAGAGTGCACAGGAAGCGAGGAGGAGTAGAGGAGAGATACAGAGATAGAGTTGTATTGGAAAGCGAGAATGACCTCCCTAAATGCTACTCCCTCCATCCAAAAATCTCCGTCGTTTTAGCAAAAAAATTTTTTCCAACAATCTCCGTCGTCTAAGGATATTACGGTGGTCTTGCATGCGCGTGACTCTTAGGATAAGGCTGTTAAATTCCATCAATATTCAAGTCTCTTCATTGATAAAATAAGTGCGGGAAATAAATTGGATATTAATCGGCAATTAAGGCTAGAATAAGCGATTAAATAAAGAACGCGGCTCGTGGCTGCTGCACTCAATCACTGCACCTGAAAACAAGAAATACGCTGGAGATTTTTGGATGGAGGGAGTATTGCAGTGCTCCTGCCCTTTATTTTTTTTAAGTACACATTGTGGCAAGTTACGTCAAGTGATCTGCCAACGCTGTCAAATAGCTCTGGAACTGCATTTCTTGTTTTTTTTTTTTTCGTTAAAACAATAGAACTTTATGATTATCCTCAGATTCTAACTTTAGACCGGACAGGGGCATGTTAGGCCCTCCACAGCGTGTGTCCAAAGTGATGCCCCAATCTTTTCTCTCCTTTTTGGGCATCACTTCTCACACTGTGGTAGACCATGCCCGTTTCGAGTGATGCCCAGGAAATGTGGAGCGGCGCAGGTCCTGGCTCCGGTGCCGATTCATTAAAAAAGTTTATCTCTACTCGTCTTGCTCATGTTGAAGGAAACAGATGGCCGTCAAGCAAACAAAACGGCCGGCGGCCACCTGTCATCCAGTCAGTCTACGGTCTCCATCTTCACCACTCAGCTGCAAATCTCAATGCGGCAGGCCAATGAATGACCTGAATAGGAACGCATCACGTCTTTCACCAGCCTGCTGCTGCCAGTGCCTCGTTACAAAATGCAAGACCCCGATTATTCTAGATTAGTTTTGTGCATGACCTCACTTGGACATATATCATTATAATCGATTATACTATGACGATGAAATGCAAGACTTAATGGATGCCCTGTTCGCTTAATGGGCCGTTAATAAGCGAACAGGACGCCCATTAAATCTCATCGTGAGTTCAAGACAGTATGACATGGCAACTAGCAATGGCTATATTTATGTACTGTAATACTCAAGCATTTTTAATGTTAAACATCAGACATAATATGCATATTTACCTACTGTTCTTAATCTTTTCCAAAGCCATAAATCCAGCACATGTTTCAAAAAAAAAAAAAAAGTTCAATATAAAAGTTGCATACAAAATGGAAAGAAACGCCGATGTCTTTGTTCATAGCCTCATAGGCAATACATGTGCAAACATACATACAGAACAAGATTTACAAAATGTTACCAAATGATTACTCTACTTGAACCTGGTTTTATTGTGACAACAAGTAAGCACAGAGCAGCCTTCAGCGTACAGATGGATGATGATCCCAATTGCCTCATAGCTCTAGCTGCTTTTGTGGGGGCATACCAGAACGGATCACTTCCCAACCCACGCTTTTGCTTGAGCTTGAGTCTTGACAGCTCTTGTTAATTTGTTATCCACCTTTGAATGTTTGTAAGACAGCATCATAAGTATTTAACAGAGATTAGCAGAAAGGAAAGCAGATAAACTCAAGTTGTTAGGCAACAACATATAAGTTTTTAAAGAGAGATTAGCAGCAAGGAAATATGATAATGTTAAGTTGTAGCAACAAGGAAACATGATAATGTTAGATTGTTAAGTTGCAAACAGCAAGTACAACTTCATAAGCTCAGACAAATATGTTCGAGCTCCAACATGCAATCAGAAATATTTAGAGGTATAAATATTGATATATTTTCTAAAACTCAGTCAAACTTAAGATAGATTGAATTGGCTCAAATCTAGAATTGCATTCTTCTCCGATAAAAAAAAAAAAACAACTGCATTCTTCTCTTCTGTTATGGACCGAGGGAGTACTAGCTTAATTGAAACTCTATAGTTTAGATATCACCTGACAGATTACTCAGCTAAAGATGAGAATAAGTTTTTCACCTAAAGATGAAAAGGAATGTTTACAATGATTCACCAATTATATGTACCCTTAGAGCTCAGATTTTGGCTATTTATATTACCTGTCTAACTCTGAGTTTTTACTTTTGTAAGAGAGATGCATGTCACTTGTCACTACTGTTCGAGTCCCTGCTACTTGTAGAGCTATCAGATGATGCCAGTGTATTTGCTTGTTCACTAATCTTCCCTGTGGAGGAGCTGGAGTCATCGTCCATGATTGATTGGAAAGTGAGTTGGAGGGAATACAAAACTAATCCCACTGCATTGATTCCAAAGACAGAAGTTGCTAGGTAGCACAGCCCAGTGATAATTGTTCTGAAAAGAGCAGTATATGTGGAGTAAGGTCTAGGAAGCCAGCTTAAAACCAAATAGCAAAATAGATCGATTCACACCTTATTGTGATTGTAATCTGACGAACCTGAAAAAAGATAATTGGATTCTATTAGACAATGTCAGATAGCTATAACGAACTAGTTATCCATAAGAATCCTGAAAACAACACAAAAACAAAATACATTGTACTATACCCTGTATGATGCACATCGTTTTGCATTAACAATGAAAGAGGGTGTCACTTGTTTCAAAAGCCAAATAAACTCAATTAAACTGATACAAGTCTAGTACTGACATGGACATACAATGTTTAACTTCAGAGACCTGCCAGTTAACAGAACATTGTAGTGGTTTGGCCACTTTGCTGTTATCTGGGAATCCATACATAAAAAGGGAGCTAACGCACCATGGGTGATGACATGAGTTGGGAAGAACTTCTGTGGAAAGGCAAGGATGGGCAATCTCCATCTGTAGTTGCTACCAAGCCTCACTGTTTTTGTGATCTTGATGTTTTCCAGACAGTGGAGTTTCTTGGAGTATGTCCCAGTGTTCTGATCTTCTGATGAGCTTGATAATTCTATTAAGCTGCTCCATGTTATCCACTTTCCTCCAGAAAACCTGTCAGAGTTCGAGGAGATAATTCTATTAAAGATGGTTAAACACTACAAATTGATGTAGAATATTTTGTAGACCATTTTTTATGCTCGATGTATGAGGAGAATTCATCCTATATTCCACTTTTCCACCACCTCGTTGACGCTGAAACGCAGCCTGCTCTCCTAAGACCACTATTATATACACACTTTATAGTTTGTGTAACGAATTTGTACTATTCCGCAACTCTAAATGCATGCAATGTTGTACCCTGTGTTTTTGTGGTGAGTTTTCCTGGGCTTGATTACAATGTCTTATTTCATGTTGACCTATTGTATCAATATAATGTGCCATCACCTAAAGGTTTCAGTCTTTCTCTATTGATCATATATCGTGTCTATCTCAAGGCACGAATGCTAGCTGATTGTCTTCTTCGCTGAAAACTAGCGAGTACAACGATCCTAGTACTTAATTGCCGATTTCTAGCAAGTAGCAACAAACAGTTGCAAGTACATAGGTCATTTCAATATAAAAAACCGCGATTACAATGACAATGCCAGTGCTTAATGAACTACGAAACGATAAGAACAGGACTGTGAAGTGCTGACCGAGAAGCTGTCGGAGATGGTCTGACGGTTGAGCGCAGCCTCGATTGTGGTGGAGAACTTGTAGAGGATGACTGCAATGACCCCCGCCGCAATGCCACCGAGCAGAGCCTGGACTGGCGACGGCGGCTTCTCGGTCTCGATCGGTGAGGCGCTCACCAACCTCAGCCCCTCCAGGGCCTCCTCGGTGAGATTGTTGGGCTTCTTCGTCACCCCGCTCGACCGCACTCTCTGCGGCAATCAATCAAACTCGTTAGGTTTCTGTTGGAGAGCAGAGGATGGAATCGGTGGGGATGGATGTATTACGTACGAGCTCCTTGGCGCGGCGGGCGCGGCGGCGGAGGGAGCGGAAGAGGAAGACCGAGATGGCGCCGGTGAGGAGGAGGCTGGTAGCAGTCTGGAGCGTGGTGGGATTGTCATCCGTCGCGAAGAGCGTCGGAGCGCGGAGCTCCACGGGTCCCTGCTCTTCGGCTTCGACAGCGCCGGCGTCGGGAGGCTCTGGCTCCGCTGCGGATGAGACGGGCGGCGGAGGCCGCACTTCAGCCTCGGCAGCGCGGATGGCGGTGGAGCGGCGGAGGCCACGGCAGAGCAGAGACAAGGAAGAAACAAGGGGTAGTCGGCCAGATGGCGGCGAGAGGCAGTGGAGGTGGACGCTAGCTGAGCAATGGAGCGACACCATGGTGGCCGTGGAGCGGAGTGGTCAGGGGGTTTGGGATGAAGCCAAAGGATAATAGTGGGTGCGGAATTGATTTTTTTTGCCCCCCAAATATCCCTGGCAGCTCTCGCGGATAGTTGAGGTGCGGGTCCAGGTTCCCCATTGGGCCGGGTGTAGTCAAGGCCGAGGCCCACCCGTCCAGTTCCGGGCCCATCACTGTTAAAGAGGCCTAGAGGAACGAGCACTCGTGAACGAACTGGGCCACGATGACGCTCACCGCGTGCTCTGTTCATTTCCCTCTCTCTCCCGACAGCCGCTGCCGCCGTGTCGACACTCGGCTCACCCGCCGTCGTCCCGCGACGAAAAGCCTCCACCCGGCGCGCGCCGCTCACCGACCACCGCCCGCCGATCCAAAGTCTCGAACCCCAGAAGACCAGAAGCTGCGCTCCCCGCACAGGCACCGACAGAGCGCGATGCGAGCGCCTCTGCTGGGTTCGCCTACCTCCCGCTCTTCGGATTCCAGGTCGACAACTCCCAAATTCCCAATAACCTCCCTTACTTTAACATCCCGGTTGCTTGCTACGCTTGTCTCGATCGGATCACCTGCTGCAGTGGGTAATTCGTTGCTTTTTAGCTGGGGTTCAAATTCGTGCGGTTTGGGTTGGGATGCTCGTTCTGATCGGTGGGTGCGATGTCTCCTTATTTGTCAGTTTTGCGGTGGAAATTTAGCCACCGTGGCGTTGTAGGAAGGAACTTGGCGAGCTGTGTTTGTTCTGATTGGGCTTGCGGAGGAATCAGGATCCACCGCTGTCCCCGTCATAAGCGTCGCTGATAGTTTGCGTCAATCTCCAAATGCAGAGGTTTGGGTTTCGTTTTCAGGTCCGATGGTTCTCTGTCTGTCTGTGTTCAATCAATACCCCCTGATTGAATGCGCGCGTTTTATCTCTGTGGGCAGTGAGATTATGCATACTGTGCGCTGTAGATTCGTGGAGTTTACTATCGAGGTCAATGACTGGGGCTTGCCCTTTTTTTGTTTTTGATAACAGGGGCTTACAGTTAAACAAATTGTTACTGCTTCCTAAATGTAACAGTTGTTTTGATGAACCTCCACTGTACATTGCTTACCCTATTTTTGGTTTATAAACCTGAACCTCTACTGCACATTATGCTAAAAAAAACCTCTAAATGTAACCTGAACCTCTAGCTTCAGTCATAATTATGTTCCTGAACCTGAGCTCATATCTGGTGGTTGGTTGTTATAATTAGTTATAATTGGTACCTAAATGTAACTGTTGTCTTGATGAACCTCTACTGCACATTATGCTAAAAAAAAAAAAAAAACTCTACTGTACATTGCTTACCCTAATTTTGGTTTATGTTCCTGAACCTGAGCTGGTTGTTATAATTAGTTATAATTGGTAGGCTGTCGGTTAAAAAAGAAATATAGTACAGCTGTTAACTGAAAACAACTTCGCTTGAAAGCAGACATAGTGCATAAATTTGTTCCGTGCAAGTCAACATTATTGTAGGGCTGCTCAACTGCTATATTACAGTGCTCAGTAGTAATAATAATAAAGTTGAATTGTCCTTGCGGTTAACAATTCGATCGCAAGTACAGTTCCACTTCACAAAAAAGTTTCTTCAGTACCAGACTAGCACTGCGTGTGTGGTCTGACCAGTTTTGTCACTCTCCTGCTAGGCCACCACGGTGCCCCAAGTTTGCTCCTGTAAACTGTTAGTGCTTGGTTCCAACTTAACACCAGAATGCAACAACTGGCCCAAGTCATAGAATAGAATCATGGGTGGGATGAACCGAGTGTATGTGTAGGCCCCATGAGAAATTATTGTGGGGCAATCCAACTTGACTTTGACCACTTGTCTGTCAAATGGTGCAAAGTCTGTGGGGAGCATTCCGCAGTCTTTATGCGATATTTTTCTCGACCTTATATCATGGATTGCTAGTGACTGGTGAGTGTTCTTTGCAGGCTCTTACCAGTGGTCCTAGTTTATTATAGACTGCAGTTCAGTTTCAAAAAGTTGGCTTCTTAGTGGAAGGAGAAGAAGTGTCATCTGCCAACAAATTTTCTCCGGGGAAAATAAGAATGAAAACAAAAAATTGGCTTCGATAGGACATTAAGGTGATTGATTAACCGGTGCTCATATTTTAGCATCATTTATCCTACTTTGCTTCCAGACCTGACTGGATGGTGTGGCAACCAAATTCAGCTTACTGGCTATTGGACGCAACATGTTTCTTTGTTCCCTTATCTGTTTGCTTTCTTGACAATGACAGGAGAAAGAGTTGTCATGGCATGCCCAATGGCAGCTTTGCATCTATTCTCTTCTGAAAAGGAAACCACATAGGTGTCAAAACATGTATGGGTTACTATTCTATCCATATCAGCTTCAGTCATCATCTAGAGCTCTTGAAATCACACAGTTTTCTTCTTAGATAGCATGAGAGGACTTACAACTGATCCAGTTCTTCCTTGGCTAGAGATTGGTCGTACATCACCTTCCCATCTATCTAATGCATTGCTGACTGCACACATCCACGACCTTTACACTCTACAGGATATATGATGTCGATGCACCCACCAAGTAAGTGTCAACACGAGGAAGCTCCTAATTACATCTGCACCACCTTATAGAAAAATGCTGTTAATCTGTATTCTTCAAGCTCATCAAGATGTAAAATAAGATAGTTGCATCACTGGGGATAAAACTTGAGTGATCCGTAGAATGATGCAGTATGCTGCAATGGACACAAGAAATGCTCCTGGTTCTCAAAAGGAGAGATGAAAAAGGATATAAAAAAGAGTAAATAAAAGAAACTAGATTATGCACATGTGATTAAAGATGTTTCTAGAGCTCAAGCATGAGATAAATGCATCACTATTCTAGAACAGTGCTACCTCCACTGATGAGACTAATTAATTGAGATAGTGATTCTTTTATCTAGAAATAGGGTTTGATGACATGTTATTTTCATCTGAGACATAAGCTTGTATTTTCTTCCTCTCGACTTAGAGCTGTTGATTTAACTTAGAAAATTCCCAAATCTGTTGAACTGCAACTCCTTGTTGGCTGTTGGTATGATCTGCCATGTCATGTACTGGCCACGGAGGCACCGATGAATAATTTTTGAGTGAACAGAAAATATTAAAACTCTCCTTTGGATCATTTGTTCTAATAGCACTCAACAGATTGCCTTGTGTCCTAACGAGCAAAAAAACTTGCGGCTAATCCGACTTTGTTAAGCTCTGAATGGTCCTGTTAAATTGTAGTTGTGAATTTGCGACTATGTTTGGTTGGTTATATTATTGATAGTTTGTAGGCTACTTTGACACAGCTCTGTTTTCACATGAGAATTAAGAAAGACCATGTCATTATCCTAACTGATTGGATTCTGATGTATTTTTAGGATAGTTGTTTTCTATGAATTTTTTTGATGATTTTTTTTTCAATGAAAAATTGGATTGCATAGATATATGCAAACTTTTTGAGAAGATTTGATGCATGGTACCAAGTTTTAGCTAGATATTTCTCTGAATTTTAGGATTGGTGTAGATTTTTTTTAGTGATCTGGTATAAAATGGGAGGTTTAACCAATTTTTTTTTCTTGCAGGTTGCTTTGATCTGAAGCCATGCCGAATTCATACATGGGAACTCCAAAGTATTTATTACTTGAGCTTCCTATTTGGTTATTAGTAAGTATTTAACCTCTTTCTTTATCTAACAATATGAGTGATTATTGGATTCTTATTATTCAAGAATTTATAGCTGATGCAGAAAAATATTTCTGTGGTCGGAAAGAATACATGGCCTTCCGGAAACAAGTAGTAATGCAGGACTCCAGAAAATTTCCTGCAACACAGCAGTCAAAACTAGACGCCCTTCTTGTAGGATAGAAAATATAGTAAAATGTACAGAATTTAGAGCACCCAGCTCATATTCATGGACCATGGGTTTACATTTAGAGCTGTAAGGATACCAGATCTCATCCTAGCATCCTACAAGCAGGGTAAATAGTAGATAAGATATAATCTAGTAACTAAGATTGGTCAATGTCATTTATAATTAACTAGGCTTATATTCAGGACAAAAATGTAATCTATATGTGCCAGCAATAACCTAGCCCTCTCAGATAAGCTAAGTACTATATCACTTTCAAATGTAATCTTCTTGACACTAAATCTATGGCATCAAATCAAATCACTGCTAAATACAATTTGTTATACAGAAAAGTGTACCTCATTTGCCGGACATGTACAATCTTAACTAGTACTCCATGGTTGTTAATAAGCAATATCTTAAACTTTTGTCAGATGGAATCTTGAGGCAAAATAGTTGTTTAATGTAACATGGAAACAAAACCAGTACAACTTTTCTTTTCGTTTTTCCTTTAACAAACGAAACCGTCCAAGGTGAAACAGAACAGTACAATTTGAACTGCAGGGAGACTACGGTGAGATCTGTACCCATCTAGCTAACGTCTAAAGTAGCATATCCATGCGAGTTTCTAAGGTTTAAGCATTGTTAAATTGATCTGTCGTTTCTTTTGTTTCCTAATTGCCTTGGTCGATCTTTTGTTCCTAATTGCCTTGAGATGTCCATATCAATTTAGTTTCGGAATCTTGGATGGGCTCTTTCTCCAAAGTATATGAAACCTGATGCTCCATGATTGCTCTGGGCATGGATCACGGTGTCGACAGTGAAAGCCTGAGAGGACGTCCACGGCAGGAGGTATGAACAAGCCGTGTCCTGCAATGCTAAATCATTTTGTGTTCAGAGCCCAGAAACTGTACTGTAGAGAATTCTATTTTCCCCAACTATTAATGGGCATCTACGAATACTCCTAGAATGAATGAACCCAGATGTGGCTATGAGCTGATAAAAGTACGATGCTGATGTCATTTCCAGGAAAGGATCAATACTCTTGGAGCTTATCCGTGCTCTTGGAGGCATGGAGCTGATGAAATAAATGCAGATCAATGTCATTTTCAGAAGGTGATTTGTCACTAACCCATTCTTCAGGGGGTGGATGTAACAAATCCCAGCACCGAAAACGTTGCTGTACGTACCTGTAGGCTTGTAGCTCTGTACTGGTTCGCGCCCACGCTACCCGCCATCCGCGTGGTACCCAGCACGTACAGCACCAGCGGCAACCAGGACCAGGAAAGAGACGAGAGGAGAGGAGGCTACGGACTGGATCCAACCTCCAAGCCTCAGGGAGGACTGGCCTCCAAGCCTCAGGGAACACCGGCCGGTAAGGGACCCACCTGCGGCCACTCAGAGTCAGACACGTTAGGCCGGGGGAGTGGTCACACCCACATCCATGGGCCCGCATGGGAAGGACCAACCATGCATGGGTCGACACGACCGCGGGTGAGAAAAATGCCCGACATGGCCAGTTGTTAAGTATTATTGCCCTGTCCATGTCCACCTCCTCTCACCTCACTACACCACCGGATGAAAAGAAGAGAAGAGAAATTCTTTCCTTCGGCGACAGTGTCATGTGGATGCGGCCCCTGTGGATGCATGGTGGCAAACGATTACTGGACAAACGTCCATCGCACAGCGACGATGGGTCTTGGTACGATGCTAACCGTTATCTCGTCCTACAGCTAGAGCTGACTGAATATGGATTAATTAAGGAGCTTATAAAAAAGGATTAAGGAATTCCATTGGTGGTAGATTTTCAAGATTAAATCTTACTATAATTTTTCCCCATAATCTTGGTCAAGCTTGAACAAGTTTGGCTTAGGAAAACCCTGAAGTTGGTTTATTTAGTGACAAAGGAAGTATGATTAGGATTAAAGTAGGCGATATTGTATGTCATGTCATTAATATTGTTATAATGGGTTTTCCCAAGAGTATAGTTTGCTGAGATAAAGATTATACTCACATTGTTCTAAGTTATAAGTCGTTTTGACATTTTTGGTTCACGAACTTTAAAAATATATTTTTAGGTCTCTAAACTTGTGAAGCGGCGCACCACATGTTCATGCAAGCCATGTGGACGTTTGTATCCAATTAACAAGTTTAGGGACCAAATATGCATTTTAAACTTTGTGGATCTAAGTGACACACCCTTACATGTTTGAGGGCCGCTGGTGCATTTAACTTATAAATGTTTATTATGGGATATAACAATCATTTTGTGATTTTTCTTTAATAATATGTTTGCACAAGATTAATCAACTACCATGTCCTTATGTCTTTTAGAGCCACTTTTCTACCCCTGTTCTAGATTATAAAATGTTTTGGCATTTCTAGTTTCATAGCTTTTGTTATGCACCTAGATATATGTTATGTATATATTATATAAAATAAAAAAAAAAAATATATATATCATGTCTCGATACATAGCAAATGCTATTGAATTTAGAGATGCCAAAATGTCTTGTAATTTGGGATAGAGAAAGTACGTAAATATGATATTAAGTTTCACCGAAAAATAATTATATTGAAGCACTTTTGACAGGATATATAGTTTCCTTCCCCGTTAAAAAAATCACAATGCATATTATGCTTGCACAGAGTTCAACAATCATTGAACATGACAATAGCACTTCTTGTTAGTATCTACTGAAAATATTACATCATCTGAGTATTTGATACTTGCATGGAAGCATGTAAATTAAAGTGAAGTAGGTAGCTAGGTACTAGGCATATCTATAAAATAAGCTTTACATATGAATATATGAACTGAATATATGCATTTTTAGTTTCAAATATAATAGAGACAGAGTACTTGGATTATTAAAAGGTTGGGTGATTACTACTATTACTCTCTTGTTGCGTGTTACTACAAAAAATGGGATTTATCCCACAAGATCCTATCGAAAGAGAAATGCCTCAATGAATACATTTGATTACTGCTTCTGAACCTGTTAACCACGTTTGTTCTTGAATGTATAGGCCTCTCTTCAGGACGTGGAAATTAATGGCAACAGTCGGTCTCAAGCGGGAGACAATAATAATCATGAATGCTTGGACGTCGGACAGCTGAGGTGAGCTTCGTTCCCTCCTGCGATCCGATCTGATCCCCAGTGCAGAGCAAGGAATGAGTGACTAGCAAAATTCCGAGACAGTTGAGAGTGACCGCCATGCATTCTATGAAATCAGATTGATAAGTAATGCCACCCGCATCTAGAACTCGCTTCTGAGTCCACAAAGGGGGTGCCAGCCCAATGCCTTGAAGGGTTTGACCAAACAGTTGGTGGATTGGCTGCAAAGTATATTTCATCAACCGTATGCGCACATCCAGGTCCAGACAGATCAGTGCGGCGCTTTGCAGAAATTTAAGGGACGATTTCAGGTTGGATATATAACTAGGAAAGAAAGACCCACTACACCTTCAGCTGCACTTATTTAGGAGTAGAATAGAACACTCACTGCTAACTATGGGCGCTGATTTAGTTCAGCTGACTTGACTCGGCATAATCTGAGTGGGCCAATTGAATGAATTGACCTGGCCAATTGAAAGAAAAGGAGATGTCACATGTGCGGATGCACACACCTCCCTGTGTGGCTGTGTCCAAGCTGTTCAGCGATACAGATAAGCTGGGAACTCAACGGCGGTACAAGGAAATCTGGAGCTCGTAAGGGGTGGTGCTAGCTGCTGTATTATCGTACTAACCTTTTTTTATTTACCTGGCCTATTAGCGACTAGCGTCTTTTTTTTTTTTTAGATAAAGGATTTGAAAGCGACTAGCGTCTTGTCCTCTCAATAATAAAGTAGTCATAATCCGTGAGCAAAAGGAGTGCAGTGTTAACTGTTGCTGATTGGAACTACTACTTGGCAGGTGCAGGGTACTGCCTGTGCAGGAGTAACCTTGCGAGGTTGCAGCACTATCCCGTCCCATCTCCTCTGCGCCTAAAACCAAACACCAAGCCGGCAAGCACACAGAGAAGGAGAGAGACAAGGATGTCCATTTCTCTCAGCACCCCGTTTCTCTGTACGGCGCATGCTCACCGGATCCGAGAACAACAAAGCCTCTCTCTCTTTCTTGTTCTTCCTCATGCTTGGGTTTGTTTGGTTTTTTCCTCTTTCAATTTTCTGGTCTTGCAACTTCTCACCTGATTTTCAAAGGTATGTGGTTTGGTTATGTGGGGAGTCAATGAGCAAGGCGTTTCTAGATGTGGAGAGGCTCTCGAGAGATTGACAGAAGAGAGTGAGCACACGGCGCGACGAACGGCATAATATGTATGTCGTCCTCGCCGCGTGCTCACTTCTCTTTCTGTCATCCTCTTTCTCTTGATGGCTTACCTCCCATCTAGATCCGCTAGTCGGGGTAACACCGTTCAGAGTTAGTCGATTTCAATTTAATTAGACCGTTTTGATGTGGGGCTTTTTCCAAGATTGCGTGCCTTGCATCACATGCCTCTATGAGTATGGGTTTTCTTCTACTTTTTTTACACTGCCACTTCCTTATCTCCTAGATCTTCACACCCATGGTTTTTTTCCTCTTTTGTTCTATGGTCTCTTTTCAGTCATGCACTCATGTTGGAACTACTACCGAGAGGGGCATGCAGGTGGTAATGGAGTAGTACTAGAAGCTGTAGGTCCTGTAGTACCGGAGTAAATGATTGACGCTACACTAGTTTTTCCTATCCCCAAATTTTCTGTATCAATCTCTATCTTGCAGTAGTACTCTTCGCCTTGGGAGCTGAAGCATGGAGATGCTGCCAGTACATTGCAACGCTGAGAAGTTATCAACGGGTCATGCTGGTACTATGTTCGCGCGCTCCTTAGCTTCTATCTCTTCTCTCTCTTTCTGCTAGTCCATCTGGTTTTAAGGTTTCTTTGTTCTTTCTGGGTTTTCACTTCTCAAGCAGGCGGGGTGGTTGGTCATGCTGGTGGGGTTGATCAAGTTCTTGTTGGGTCAAAAATGGAGCATGGAGGAGGCAAAGTGATGAACCATATTTGGCAAGGAAGCTTGCATCTAGGTTAGGCCCTTTCTCTCTCTCCCCCTATCTCTCTCGCATGCACATCCTGCCTTTGGATCTTACTCACTTACTCGTTCTCGCAACAGATACAGATTCAATCCCTTTGAAGTAAAAGGGAGCACGGTATTTGTTTCAGCTAGCTAGCTTTACTGATGTGGGGTGCATACATAAGTGTGTGTCCCGTCTGTTTGTTCGCATTCCATTTGGTCTTATATCGTTTGGAATTTTCCTTACTTTGTTACTTTGCTGTGATGAGAGTTTGCTTCGTTGTTAGGTTTGCATCTTACTTGTGGTCCTCTTTCAGTGCAACAGCTTCGATATGGATCACCTAGCAAATACACCGTGAAGGCATTAATATGAAACACTAATAATGTATTTATGTGATCTTTGCTTCCTTTTGTTAGTCACTTGGTGTTCGGTGGTTTTCTTGGTAATTATTAGGAACAAATTGATGCCACTTTCGGATGAGTTTCTACTTGCTTATCTCTTGCATTTGGATAAATCTTTGTTGTTGCCGTGACATGCATGATATGCTATTGGCTAAAAGATTCAGGGATATAACACAATGTAAAATTCACTTTTTGATGGAAATTAAAACATACAGCGAGGCTGATCACTTATATACATTAAAAAGACGCACTTTCTTACACTGTTTGATATGCATACTAGCAAGCTTAACTGAACTTGCCAAAGATATATACATTCAAGAGAATATCCTCTCTTGAAGAGTGTTACTAACCTTGAGATTAGACTCGATGATCACTCCAGAAGAGGAGGCTTGCATATATATTGGGCCACATGGCTATATATAGATAAGGCCTAGGCCTATAGATGAGGCCTGCCTCATACACTTAACACCACTTAACACCCCCCTTCAAACTCAAGGTGGAAGTGGAGGATTTGCAGCATTGAGTTTGATCAAGTGAAGCCGATGTTGCTCTCGAGTTTGTGCTTTAGTGAAAAAGTCAGCCAATTGTAACTCCGAAGGCACATACTGGAGAGAAATAGTCTTCTGATGACAATGAGATCGAGTAAAGAAAGCATCCACACCGATATGTTTTGTAAGTTCATGCTTCACAGGATCATTAGCAATTTGGATAGCTCCAGTGTTATCACACAGAAGAGGCGTCGCAACATCACAAGAAATCCCAAAATCAGCCAACAACCATCGAAGCCATACAATCTCTGCAGTAGTAGTTGCAAGAGCTCGAAGCTCGGCTTCTGCACTAGAACGAGATACAGCAGCCTGTTTCTTGGACTTCCAGGCAATAGGAGAAGAGCCAAGAAGAATACAAGACTCGTTATGGGATCGACGATCCGTCGGGTCACTCACCCAAGTGGAGTCCGAGTAAGCATGAAGTTGAAGCGGACTATCATGCGCATAGAGTAAACCTCGAGTTGATGTCCCCCGTAAGTAGTAGCATAGCACACAAGTAAATGTCCAAAATGAACAGAGGTTGGGGCACAAACAAACCGACTCAAAATATGGACTACATGAGCAATATCCGGCCCGGTGACAAATTGAGATAAACAAGGCTACCCACAATATGTCGATATCGAGAGGGATCCTTAAGTGGTACCCCATCGTTGGGGGGACGGCTGCGGTGAAGATCCATGGGTGTGGCAAAGAATTCGACTATCGTTATGCCCGAACGAGTAATAAGATCTTGTATGTACTTAGACCGAGAAAGATGATATCCCTTAGTAGATTGCTTGACTTCAATGCCTAAGAAGTAACTGAGAGGACCCAAGTCAGACATCTGAAATTCAGCACTGAGTTGTTGCTTGACATGGGAAATGTGATCCTCATCATCCCCCTCGTGAATCGCATATCATCAACATAGAGAAGAAGCAATGTACGGCCGCGCGGTGACAAGTGAACAAATAAAGCCGGATCATGATCACTAGCTGAAAAACCAGCAGCCCGTATCACTGAGACAAAACGCTCATACCAAGCACGAGGAGCCTGTTTAAGGCCATATAAAGCACGACGAAGACGACATACATATCCCGAAGGAGCGACAACACCGGGGCGGTTGCATATAAACTTCTTCGTTAAATCACCATGAAGAAAGGCATTCTTGACATCCATTTGAGAAATAGGCCAAGAACAAGAAGCAAAGAATCGCAATTAATGTACGGATTTGCCGTCATATGAGCAAATGTGCAAACGTCTCATCATAATCTAGACCCCGAGTCGCTGAAAACCTCTGGCAACAAGACGGGCCTTATATCTCTCTATAGAGCCATCTGACTTGGTCTTAACTTTGAATACCCACTTAGATGTAATAGGTCTTGTGTGTGCTGGCAATGGAACAAGATCCCAAGTGCCTTGACGATCAAGGGCAGCAAGTTCCTCAGACATAGCTAGCTGCCATTCTGGAATTGTAGAAGCTTCCTAATAATTGGATGGCTCATTAACAACAGCATGCACATGGGGAAAACCATACTTTTCTGCAGGCTGAATGGTACTGCGGTCTCGAAGATTATATCGTGGAGCGACCTGTAACTCATCAACATGTGAATCATCAATGTTATTATCAGGAGCATCAGCAGGGGACTCATCCGGACTGGCCATGGTGGGAGAACTAGATGGAAGCTCGGAGGTACGCCGACTGAAGACACGTGTAATAGGTGGTTTTGAGAAAGAATGAGATGGAGGCAAGGATGTTGTAGGAGGCAGAGGTGGTGTGATGGAAATAGGAGGATCAGATGATGCAGAGGCATCATCAGTGGATGAATTTGGAGGAAGGCTTAAAAAGGAGGTGGACTCTGTGGGAGAATATGAAGGCTTGGTGGAAGGGTTATAAAAGAAGGGGCGATCCTCATCAAAGGTAACATCACGAGAGATGCGGATGCGACGGGAAGAAGGGTCATAACATCGATAACCTTTATGATCAGGACTGTACCCTAGAAAAACACATTCAACAGATTGTGCAGTCAATTTTGTGCGCTCACGAGGTGCAAGCAGAACATAGCAAGTGCATCCAAAAACTCGAAGATGAGCATAGCTAGGAGGAGTACCAAAAAGTACTTCACCGGGGACAGTCATCACGCTAGCTTTTTAGATGAAGGTTGCCTATTGATGAGATAAGCCCCACCTTAAATTTTATGGAAATTTCATATATCACCCCAAAAATGAGAAGGGACAAATGATGAAATCAAAAGTGAATTATTTTGTCTCTATAAGATGGATCGGGACAATTTAGATGAAGGTTGCCTATGTTTACAGTAGAAACAACTTCACCCCAAAAATGAGAAGGGACAAATGATGAAATCAAAACACTCTATAAGATGGCGAGCATGAGCACCCCATGGCAAGAAAGTTGTGCAAGTGTACCCTCGCACGACAAAAATTGGCTTAAAAAAGCAGATAAGTACTCACCCCCGTGAGTCGAACGAAGAATTTTAATGGGAGTAGAAAATTGTGTGTGAACCATTTGAACAAAAGACTGATAAATGGAACACAATTGCGAACGATGTTTCATGAAATAAATCCATGTATAGCGAGAATAATCATCAATAAAAATGACATAGTATTTATGACCACCTTTTATAGCAAAAGGTGCAGGACCCCATACATCAGTGTGAATAAGATCAAAAGGTCTAGCAGAATGAGAAACACTAGAAGAGTAAGGAAGTTGTATTTGTTTGCCAAGCCTACAACCCTTACAATGAAAACTAGACTCAATAGAGGTATGACCTAAACAACCCTTATTAATCATGGAGGACAAGCGAGACCCGCAAAGATGACCGAGACGATGATGCCACTTGGCAAATGAAGAGACTGAAGACAACGCAGCTGATGAGACATGAGCTGTAGATGGAGCGAAAGAAGGAAGATGTAGGGTGTCTAGAATGTAGAGGCTAGTGGCACCTTTACGGCGATGGCCAGTCCCAATCACTTTCCCGCTGCGACGGTCCTGAATAAAACAAGATGAGTCATCAAAACCAACAAAGCAATTCTGATCGGTAATTTGACCCACCGACATAAGATTCATAGACAACTGAGGTACAAATGAAACATTGGATACAGAAAAATGATTATTGCAAAGTAAACCTTGTTGAGTAATAGGACAAGATGTACCATCACCGCCTCGAACAGAGGCGCCACTGGGGACCGGCTTGCGGGCAACCAACTGACCGATCGGAAGTCACATGAAAAGAAGCACCGTAATTCAAGCACCCAATCCGAAGGAGCACTAATAGTCGAGGAGGCAAAGAATCGAAATCGAGCCTCTAGTAGTGGAACCCGTGCCACGCCCACGACCACGACCACTATGAGCAAAGACGGCGCGACGATACTCGGCCGCCTTCTCGGATGATGAGAGAAACAATTTTTCGAGAGATGATTAGTCCCGCCACAATGCTTACAAGGCTCTCCGAGATACTATTTGGTGCAAAAGTCCTCCGAGAAGCTGCCAACACACTATGAGACATCAGAGAGGATAGGGACTTGAGACGAAGTTTCTTACGCAAGTAATTCGACAAAGCATTTGCCATAGTAAGATCAGAAGAACTGCGCAAAGAACGCGTGTACGGATGGAATCATACTCATTTCGGACTCTCATGACAAATTTATAAGTGAAAAACTTTTCAATAAATTTATGTCTTCGAACAAGGAGCGGTGAACATTCAGTACCATGGAAGTCAATGATCCCATCGGTCGATCAAAAGCGAATAGTACTCATCAATGGACATATCATGTTGCTCAATGACATGAATTTGTCGCATAAGACTATGTAAAAGAGCCCCACTGTCCTGTACATAGCGTTGCTTCAAATTTTCCCATATGGCTTTAGCAGTTTTGAACTTAGATAGACTCATAATCAAGGATTGTTTAGTGCTATTGATCATAGCAGCCATCACTTTACCATCATTGATACCCCAATCCTTTACTGCAGCAGTATTACTACCATCTTCCTTAGTCTTAGGGGCATTATCAGTTAGATGATGGAGTAAACCATGACCCCTTAATGCAGTTTCAACACAGAAAGCCCATTCAGGATAATTTGGACCCTCTAAGGTGATACGGATGACAATTGCGTTGAGTTGAGACTGAGACATGATGTAAATGCTGCTAACAGCTGACTGCTGACCAATGAGGAGGGAGATAGCAATCTGTTACCACAGTGGTAGAAGCAAATGATCTGTTACCCCTCTGTTGACTTGCTGCAGGGATTGAAGGCGCACGATGAGTCCCGCGACGAGGAGAAGTCCCGCGCGCGAACGAAGACTTGCGGCCACGTGACGGAGAAGTCCCGCGACGAGGAGAAGTCCCGCGTGCGGGCTCGCGTGGAGGCGGATCGCGACCGCCGCGTGTCCGGGGGCGCGTGAAGAGTGGACCGCGATGAACGGATCGCGACTCCGGCGCCGAGCCGGCGCTGAAGAAGCGGACCGCGATGAAGTCCCGCGGACGTACGACGCGTGATGGCGACGAACACCGGACGCAGACTCCCGCTCGTGAAGGACGACGAAGACTGCGGACGAGTGAGCCGCGGATGAAGCGGATCACGGGCAGACGAATGACGGGCGATGAGGAAGTCCGCGACGGCGGAATTGGTGACGACGGGAGGACGGCGCGGCGACGGGCCACGCGAAGAGATGGAACGGCGACGGGCCGCTGAATGTGCAGCAACAGCGCGGCGACGGGCCACACGAAAAACAGAGTGATACAGCACGGCGACGGGCCACGCGAAGAACAGAGTGATCCTAAGGAAAAAAAAATGGATCGTGGGTGATTTAGATGAGGCTAAACCTACCCCTAATCCCTAGCTTTGATGCCATGTTACTAACCTTGAGATTAGACTCGATGATCACTCCAGAAGAGGAGGCTTGCATATATATTGGGCCACATGGCTATATATAGATAAGGCCTAGGCCTATAGATGAGGCCTGCCTCATACACTTAACACCACTTAACACTTAACACCACTTAACAAAGAGATAGACGCAAAGCATCCATAGAGTTAAAAAAGTGTTGATATTGATCCATCCGAAATCCGAGTTACGTTGAGTGTGAACTGCCTAGAAGCAAAGCTAGATTATTTTGCGTGGAGAAATGTGTGACACGTAGTAAAAACCACTATTCTCTAGTACTAGTAGGATCGATGCTGTGATGTGATCCAAGTGATGGATGCTTTAAAAAAGTTACTGCTACGGCTTGCTTGTGTAGTCTCTTTCCATGTAGGTGAGTGGTAAACTTTTTTGGTTGATCATTTGCCAACATTCTTTTTTTTTTTAGTTATTTGATTTAAGTAAAATTTCAAAAAAAAATCAGTGAACAATTAGGTCAATATATACGCATAGTTAGAGTATAAAAAAGGTATATCAATAGATTTGTATTTTAAATATCTTTTAATATGACATCATGTTTATATATTTTGTTGAGTGCATACTTTGTCATAAAAATTTCTTTACTTAGATATATCTGTATGGGCAAGCATATGATAGTATATAAATAATCTGTCCAATAATGAAGATGTCTGCTCCCTTCCATGAATTCTACACAAGCAGAAGAGGAACTTGATCTTATTCTAACCAGAATTTGCACGTCACCTAGAATCGTCCTTGAAAATTTCCCTCATTTTCTTTTTTATTTTATGTGGTTATATGTGCACATTTCAGTAGTATCAAAACAAATTAGCCCTGAGAACGAGCATGTAGCTCAGTGGCTAAAAGGTATATCAGATTGGTATTTTAAATATCTTTTAAAGTTCCATCCATGGGATCGTAATATTTTGTCTCACCGGGCTTGCCCCCAAATAAATTTACTTAGATATATGTCACGTGGTGCCATATGGTAGAATATAAATAATCTGTCCAATAATGAAGATGTCTGGTGACTCCATGAATTCTACACTCACAGAAAGGAACTTGATCTTTATTCTGTGTGTAGTTGTAGGTCTTAATAGAATCGTAGTGTGTGAATGTGTGTGTGTGTGGGGGTTTTGTGTGTGTGTGGTTATATGTTGCATATTTCAGTAGTATCAAAACAAAAAAAAAAAAAAAAACTTGCCCTTTACATGATGAAATCATCAATAACTACCACGTATATGGAATATTTTTTTTTTTTTTTGGGTGTGTATGTTTGTGGGCGAGGGTAGTGCATTATTAATTTACAGTTACAGTACATTATCGATCAATGCAATAGTTGAAAATAATATAGAGCCTATTTGTTCTAGCAAGCTTAATTTATTTAATTCTCTTTTCTTCTTATTTGCTTGTTTTTTCTTCTGCACTTTGTAACCAAACTGAACTTTTTTCCTTTCGTTTATTAAAAGCTCAATCTGTAGGGGCCCTGACCCTCCAGTTTCTTCAAAAAAAAAATTATTTAATTCCCTGCATGAGCTTGTTTTGGCCTGCATCATCATTTAAGATAAAACCAAAGTTTTCTTGTAAAAAATGTTTTTTAGAAAAAGGGAATATATTAATATCCATCTTGCAAAATGCTTGACGACATGACATTATTAATGTGATCTAACGTTTCTGTTATCAAATTAACCGTGTGGTCACCCTTTCTCTACAACCCATGCTTCTTTCCTAAGGCATCCTGAGCACTACAAGCTGTATGTTGTTTACCAGCCATGCTAATGCATGACACAGTACAAGTGGAGCCGCAGGATTGTGTGCCTGTTATGAGCATGCAGAATAGGAACCGGGAAAGGTGTATAGAACTGTAGGCATGCAAACCAAATTTTGATTTGGCCATTTAAGCTAATACTCCTTTTCCGTCCTAAAATAATATAGGTTTGTGAGGAAGTTTGACTAACTAAATATAAAATAATATAATATTTATGTCTCTCTAGATAAAAATATATTTCATAATTAATTTTTCTCGAATAGGAGAACTGCATGTCATTAAGGTATAACTAGGTTCACAATTCTCACTTCTCGAAGAGTAAAACCATTTAAAGTTTAACTAAAGTTATATAAAAAATTATTACTCTCTCTGTTTCAAATTATGAGCTGTTTTGATTTTTATTTTGGCACATCTAGTTTGCTATGTATATAGATATAATAATAATATGTCTATATGCATAGCAAAATGGTGAAAAAGCTAAAGCGATTTATAATTTGAAATGGAGGGAGTAACAATATGATACAAGGTTAGTATCAATAAATTAATAGTGAAATATATCTTATTAGCTACTAAACCTAGTTAAAGTTATATATGTTAATACTATTCACTTGCACAAATCCTAAGTTTATAGTAAAGCTAGTCACTTGCACCCATAATTGCTTCCTTTTATGCATGGACAGGGGATCGGAAGTATCATGAATGTTTGGATTTTTATATAGATTTTGTCAAGCTTTGAAGTCGGTTCATTCTTTAAAAAGTGAGAATTCTATTCTTTTTAAAATGGATGAAGTAATTAATAAAACTGTTCGTTCACTCTCTTAGCTTGGTCGCATCATCAAAGGCGTGTGACTCTAAACTTGGTCAAGAGACGAACCACTCTTTATATTAGTGTGACTCGATGACCTCTTGAGATAGGCCAAGTTATATTTGGTGTAATTAAAAAGACATTATTGTGAATTTAATTCCATGCCTATTATTATTAATGAAAGTTCCAGGGTGTGTACAAAGTTTATGCTAATAAATAAATTTTAAAGTGTACAAAGTATATGCTAATAAATAAATATAAACATTGCTAGGCATATGGAGTATTGAGTGCTACAAAGTTTTCTTAGGGTGTGTTTAGTTCCCATGGAATACAAAATACAGAATGCCAAGTACTTTGGAATGATAAAATGCAAAATGCCTAATTTTTGTTTAGTTCCATCCAAAATGCCAAATTTTTCATGGTGATGTTTGGGGTGGGAAGCTTTGGGCTTTTTCTTTATTGCCTCTTGAGATCAAAATCCAAAATAGAATAGCCACGTTTTTGCTAATGATTTTCCATGGTGTTTAGTTCCATTATGCAAAATGACCAAAACCCAAAATTTTTTGGGATGAAAGGGGAACTCAACACCACCTTAGAGAGATGGCTTATATTAACACGCAATTCATACTATATGAGTTATCCACTAGGACTCTAGTAAAAGCCCATGAGTTCTGATTATACCACTTACTCCCCCTCTTTTACCCAACAAATCTCCAAGGCTTGTTGCTTCACTTAGCGAAGAGATGGGCTATATTCTCTATCATAGTTATATTTGTCTCTCGTCACATACATATATATCACTGATGCCGCTACTATACGTCATGACATAGCTAAGGTGACATTGTTATGCATGTCCCTAGCTAGCTATTAGGAGATCACCTATGGCATATAGTATGTTTATTTTTTCCCAATTTCTTGTCAGATCTCTTAATGTGATATCACTTTATGCATGAAAATATTTGAGTTCGACTAGATATATTGTGCAATCATATCATTAAGAAAATACTATAGGGGTTAGTATTAATTTTAAAAAATACATATCTACTTTTGTGTGTTCCCTTCTAAAATGAAGAGTTTATTCTTAAAAAAAAAAGAATGAAAATATTATTCTAATTTGATTATTTTACAACACACACGGTCAAACAATATGTTTGTATCGAAACTTTTTTAATTCTTGATATAATGAATTAGGAAAGGAAATTGGTCTTGTTGGCTTTTGGCATGCATGGCTGAAGATATATAGTGAGATGTTTTTCCACTAAAATGTTAAATCGCAATCAATTAACAGTGTTGGTGCATCAGTTTTACATCTGTTCCTCAGGACAGAAATACTTCTAGACCTATACAGGGGCGGATCCACGGTATAAGTATTGATGTCACCTGACATCAATGTCTTTGTACAAATACCATTATAATACCAATGTATCATAGCAGAATATCATAAAAGTTTGACATAATTATAGTTAGTGATGAAAATTCTGGATCCGTTCTTATGGACCCATATGCCCTTCAATAAAAAGATTATAATCATGCTATCTTCGCTTTAATATAGTCATATTTTTTTTATAGATATTTATTAATTTTATTGTTTCACACATATAATACACAATTATATTTGTTACTCTCTCCGTCCCATAGAAAAACACAATTCTAGCTTTGAATTTGGATACGCTGGCGTCCTATCTAGGTTCAAAGCTTCAATTGTGTTTTTTTTATAGGATATATAGAGGGTGTACATCTAATGTGATATTTAATTTTGCTTTTCAAATGACTCTCTGGTCTTGGTATATGCCCCTTTTCATAACTCCTGATGTGAGAGATACTCTACCACATCTATGTCATGATACCAACCATGGTTTATGTTTTTCTTAGAGAGAATGTTTGTGAGAAACAATTAAAAAGATAGAAATTAGAAAAGCTCCACTCCAATGGGCCCCTAAAAGTGACAAGATTGAGGTACTGTTGAATATTTATATATTGTCCATCCATGGTTTATGGTATTCGTAACTTCTATTGATGGAAAAAAAAAATCTGAGCCTCTAGAATCCATGCATCGATGCATATATAGTAGGCACTAATTAATAAAGTTATAAATAAAGATCAAGATGAAATTTGGTGTGAACTCTTGATATATCTTCACCTTTGCATGGCTCTAGCATTTGTATCAATCATACAGCTCACATCTTTCTTGGCAAGTTGCATACCTCTTTTGGGTCCACTAGATCTTTACCAAGCTCATACTTGTATGCAAGGGGTGTTGATTCAATTTCATGGCCTCCTTGGCCCGGCTCCCATAGCCTGAACTCTTCAACCCAAAAGATTGTCAAGTCGACATCCGTCCTGAAATGAGCCATTTCCTGATAGCCCTTTTTGACTTCCTCCTCGGCTGTCACACCTCCAATATCAGTAACCTTTCTTTTCGCCTGGAGCACATGTTTGTCCTCGTGATCGAGTAATTGTTGTTCTTTTGCAAGAACTAATGTTGTCTCCGATGGTGAGATCCATGATAGTCATATACTGTCCCGGTCGGTGTAGACCCTAGGAGTTGAATCTATATATATTAGCATAGAAGAAAATAAAGGCAACTTTAATGCACCGTAGTCTATCTTCCAGATCTCTTCTATAAAACAATAATATATGTCTCTACCCGATGGTTTTCATAGTACACATCGAAATGGACACAACAACTGTTTTGGTTTACTCTTTCTATCGTGTTGTTTTGTGTAAAATGTAAATGCATTTCCTGAGATTTTCCTAGGATTTACCGACATTATACATTAAGTGGTAAGCGACGTGCGCCAATTGTGACTTCGGGAATTTCCAGATCCATCAGGTGTTCAGTCCTTCGTAGGTGCTCATACAGGTAGGGTTTGCGTACGTGCGTTCACTAGGGTGAGTGTGCGTGCATGTTGTGAGCGTCTGCGTTATACTATGTAATTCTAAAAAACACAACTCTATTCTATGCTTGCTAAAAATGGGGAAGCTAAATGAACCAACTAAACCATTACATTTGGTAGACAATCAAAATAAATATAACGAAGAAAAACTTCACATTAAATGGATTCATTAGGTACTAACCATCACATTAGTTACAGCCCGGTTGATGGGAATTATCACTGTTGGGTTACTCGTTCTGAAATTTTATTTTAACGCGTTTAAGTTCAGCCTTTATGTTCACGTGCATGCATTCTCCCTCTGTCTCATGTCTTTCTCCCCGCTTTCCCACATCGACAGATCCAGCTCTCCTCTCCTCGCCTCACCCCTAGCATGTGGGCTGTTACAACGGCACCCAAGCACGAGGCCGTGCCGGTGACGAGGTGGCAAACACATGTGGTGATGTGAATTTTA
Source organism: Hyparrhenia diplandra (assembly GCA_015847255.1). Classification (NCBI taxonomy): domain Eukaryota; kingdom Viridiplantae; phylum Streptophyta; class Magnoliopsida; order Poales; family Poaceae; genus Hyparrhenia; species Hyparrhenia diplandra. The sequence continues at coordinate 172,173 of JADLZK010013021.1, forward strand.
TGTGTTTAATAGGGTAGCGAGATAAAAGCAAGTACAGTAAGTCAGGTCACCTTGGCTAATAGCCAAAACAGCTCAGCAAAATCTGGGAAGAGAGCGAAGCGTGGAAAGAGAATGGGGTGCTCACACTCTTCAAAGTGTGCATGGGGCCAGGGGTCTTAACTCTCTCAGAGAAACAGCAGGAGCCATGCATGCGGACGACAACCAAGGGAGAGAGAGAGAGAGTTAGTGACATGTCCCATATTATTAAGAAAGTATTTTTGTATACTATGAAATACATTGCTTATTGTATCACTTGGCTGTAAGAATAGTCTACAAATGACATGGTTTGGCTATTAGCCAAGCTTACTGGGCTTCCTCTAACTCTGCGTTGTGTTGAATCTTTCCCTCTCTGATGTGATGAATCGTTCTATGATGTGCTAAATGTTGAACCTCTGGTCTCTCTATGTGCGTGGCTCATGTCAGCAGTGGCGGTTGTTGCATGGGCTCGCGGTCGCGGCTATGGTTGCGCGGGGTAGGTATTTTTAGGGAATCGATATCATTGTTGGGTGGGACACCGGTCATGAAAATTCCTATGCATCACTTCCACTTACCCATTGTCATCTCCAAGTGTGACAGTGGTGCTGATTTGCTAACCAACATTATTTGCCATATACATACTCTCTTTGTATCACTTTTAGAGGACATTTTAGAAAAAGTTTGGGTCGGAACATAAATCATGAATAACTTATATGTCGTTGAGTTCAGAAATGTAAAAATCATATTTATAGATTTGTTTTGAAAATCACTTTCATAAAAATGTACTCCCTCCGTTCCACAAAACATGCAATTCTCATATCCCGAGAAGTCAAACATTACAAATTTTGACTAAAATTATATCACAAAATACCGAGTCTTATGAGACAAATTAAGTAACGTTAGATTAGTTATGAAATATATTTTCATAATAAATTTATTTTGAGACATAAATCCTAGTACTTTTTGCTATAAACTTGGTCAAAGTTAACAAAATTTGACCGGCATGCCTCCCATAATTGCATGTATTTAGGGAGTACATACATATTTTTTCAATAAATATTTTTTTATATAAAAGAGAAGTCGGCATGCCTCCTATAATTGCATGTATTTAGGGAGTACATACATATTTTTTTTTAATAAATATTTTTATATAAAAGAGAGTCAAAGTTATACTTTAGAAAAGCTTGTCTTAAACGATGGAGGGAATATGTGGTAGTGTTCGAAGTCGATACATAACATTTATTATTTTCATTCCTAAAAAATGTAACTCTTGTTTTGTTTTTAGTCACACTATTTTAGAAAAGCTTGTCCAACATCGGTTGAGGTGGTTATTGGCCTGGTAGAGGCACCAGTGCATTGTGTGGAATCCTAATTCAGGACACTAATGTGAGACATGGTAGAGGAAGACCAAAGTTGACATGGGGAAGGCAATAAAAATAGACTAGGTGTTGGATAGGATGCTTGGAAAGCAGCGATTGATGTGCCAGAACCATGAATAATGGCTCTTATTTGGGTTTCAACTTTAGTCTACCTCTTGGGACTTAAAACACTTTATTTGTTATTTTTTTGTTGTTGTAGTAGTAGTTGTAGGATTTTAAGTTTAAAATTTATAAAAATAAAATTTTGGAATTTTTGTAACTTAATATTATAAAAAAAATAACTTATATTTTAATATTTTTTTTTCAAATATATTTTGATCAAACTAGATATAATTTAACTTATGCAGTTATGCCTATGTTAGGGTTGTATTCTGTTGAATGGAGATAGCAAAAGAGATGCGATAGTACAGTTACCCGCTCAACCCAGTACTAGTACTCCGTAGTACGTACTATGTACGTGTGGCAATCATGCACCAGACTGCTAATGTGTTTTTACTGCTGGTTGCCGTCTTTTCCTCTTTTCGTCGGGCAGCTCTGCTGGAACCTTGCATTCATGATCCCAGTACAAGTGCCTATAGTTTGTCAGACTGTAGGAGTATCACATAGTAAGTAGGAGTACAGTACATGGAGTACTTCGTTTACTCGACGGAAACTTGACGAGGATGTGCAAAGTTGTGTGATTTGAAAGTCAAAACCATCGGTTTATACACCAGTGTACGTATGTGTTACTGTATTTTAGTTTTTTTGCTTTGTCTTAATTAGAAACCGTATCATCAGTGTGGATTGGCCTGGGGTTGGGTTTCAATTGCCTCATTTCAGTTTTATGCAAGCCCGGCTATACAAATGGTCTTTTAACTTGGGTCAGCTAGAGTGTCCCAGTTCTAGTTTATTAGGTATAATTTGGAACCGAATTCCTTTTGAAACATACTTTGCATATTAGGATACTATTTTTTCCTTGATTTAGCCTCAATTCCTCGATTGTGTTCTTAATTAGATAGACATTATTTCCACATGTGACATGTATTACATCAATTGTTCGCAAATATAGCGTAACTTAACTGATTCTGTGTTATCAAATCAAACTTCCCAAGGTACTCGGGTATAATTCCTAATTTAACGGGCGCTCGCTTTTTTTTTTCTGAATTTGTAGTAGAATTTAAAGCCATAATTCTTTCACAACTTACCCATCAACAACGAGTCCATCTCAAGATCTGAACCTCAATCTTTACGAGCATCTACGTCTTTCAGAACAAAATTGTTCCATCAAAATACTGTTTCCTACTTCCTTCTTTCTATTTTGACAAATAAGATATGTAGAGAATGTTTTTTGTTGAACGCAGTTGTGGACTGACTTTTTTTTTTTTTTTTTGTTGAACGCAGACAAACAAGATAAGTAGAAAAAGCTGTAGCTGACCAGCGTATGCAGTCAAGAGCTGGGCGGACATGATTAATTTCAGTTAAATCGGACAAAATGATCAACCAGATTGCTGGATGATTGGGAAAAGCACCATCGCTGAAATCGCTCTATATACTCACTGAGTGTAGTGCAAGAACAACAGGATGCACCACAAACAAGACATGTTGCTATATCAGAACAGACTGCCAAAATTTCATAACCAATCAAACAACGGCTTATTCTGACGAAACATGGCCACTGTGCACAACTCTATCAAAGTTTTGACATCAATACGGGTGCTTGTGATTGTTCAGGCAGGAAGCTGCGTCGATCAGGCACCTGGAACAACAAAGGCCAAAGTAAGGACAGTATCTGTGATAACGTTCATGTCAAATGTGTACTGCTACACGAGAAGGATCACATTTCAATCAGGTTCATTGCACGTTATGCAGATTCTGTTGTACGCGGTGCCATTTTCTCATTCTGCTTACGATATTTAGACCATTGCTTTGTTATGAATATCCTGTTTCCACCCTTTTTTTTCTTCTTCCAAGGAAAGTTGGAATGTATGAAATGCAAACTGTGATACCACTCTGCAACTATGCTTGTTCAAGTGATCTTCATACAGTGTTCTTTGTTATTACCTTCTGGAGGAATCCCTTTTCTTGCAGGGATTTTACTGCTTCATACAGGTATTCATCCACTGGCGTGAACTTGATTCCTAGGTCCTTGAGAGGCTGGTTTGTAAACTTGTAACCCTTCTTTGGTGGATTCACCTGATCCTTGCACCTGCAAAAGTAGCATGCAACCAGTAAGTTAGATTGGTCATGTAATATGGTGCTGCCAAAGTAAATGGTCAATGCATTTTCTTGAAGCAGTTTGAAACTACAGGACACCATGTTTATTGTTGCTATATCTTTAAAACAAGGTAAAATATTTTTGCTTGATGTAGCTTAAGCTCCATGCATGTGCTGCCTTCAAAGAAAAGAATAGTAGGCATTGTTTTGCTTTTAAGGAATCCCAGACATTCAGACACCGGTCACACCACTTCTGTTTATCAACAAACAGAACACTTGCAGCAGAGGTACTCCAAGCATAAGAAGTGCATGAGCATCCACATGGCCAAATGCAGTCTGGATGTCAGTTTCCTAAACGTGGGTATTTGGTTGACCATCTTGGCCTAGTCTTTGTTTTTTGAGAAACCATCTTGGCCTATTCTAAGCATGGATATCTACTCCATAGATTCCCATTTGACTCCACATGAGCACAGCTAGGCAATAATGCAAATAAAGTATTGTGCAGCATCAGATCGAGCTATCTATCCACAGATACCCTTAATCTTGGCTATCTTGACCTTGTCTAAAAAATCTATTAACTACTCGTTAGTGACCAGACCAACTGTCTTGACCACTGATTTCTTCATATTATTGTGCAGAAGTTGAATTTTGGAGCAGTCCACTATCGTGTTCCTTGGATTTCTTCAAATCCGAAAGGAAACAATTGCTTTATATATAGACACAGAACCAACGCTAACTAATTCTTCAATTTCTTCGTCAGAATAGAAATTCGTCATGAATCTTGATTGAATCAAGCCAACATCAGCAGTGATTCAGTCTTCAGAATAGAGTGCTCCGTCCGAGCAGCCAAGAATTGCCGTACCTTGTCGGAATAGGGTACTCGGGGAAGAGTCCGGCGAGGATTCTGCAGAGCTCGCCGCGATGCAGAGTGCGCTCAGCGCAGACGTGCCGCGTGGTGGTTCCGTTGTGGTTTGTTTGGAAGGAGGTTGCGGTGGATGCCGCCGCCCGCCGGCGCCGGGCGCCAAGAGCACCCTGACGTGCGCCTCGGCGGCGTCCTTGACGTGCACGTAGGCATGCGACTCGTTGACGTACTCCTTGCTCTGCCCCGTGAGGTACTTGAGGATGTGCCGGGTGCTGGTGTTCATGCTGGGCTGCAGCAGCTCGCCGAGCACCACCACCGGGATGACCACCGCCAGGTCCAGCCCCCGCGCCCGCGCCGCCTCCCACGCGCCCTGCTCCGCGATCGTCTTGGCGTAGCAGTACCAGTTCTGCGGGCGAGTTCCAACGCCGGCGTCAGGACTCAGGATCTATCGATTTCTTCTGCAATTGATTCGCCGGCGAGATTCTGTGGTGGGTGAAAAAAATGATGATACCTTGGTGCTCTTGCAGTAGTCGAGGTCGCTCCAGCTGGAGTCGCCGAGCGGCGCGTCGGGGTTGCGGCGCGGGTCCATGTACATGGTGCCGATGGTGGAGGACAGCACGACGCGGCGCACGCCGGCGTCGGCCGCGGCATTCACGACGTTCAGCGTGCCGGCGATAATCGGATCGATGATCTCCTCCTGCCAGCCAGGGGGTGAATGAGAAGGGGGCAAAACGACTTGAGTTTTAATCTTTGCGCTATCGAAGGAGAGGCGAGGCCATTGGCGGCGGGCGGCGCTTACGGGATTGTCGTGCATCGGCGAGGCGGTGTGGATGACGCCGTCGCAGCCGCGGAATGCGGCGCGGAGGCTGGCACGGTCGAGCAGGTCCACCTGCATCATGGTGAGGCGCTCCGCCGCGCCGTCGAGTGCCCACAGGTGCGCGTTCTTGGGGTCATCTGCGCCGCCAACCGAACCGAACCGAATCGGAATCCAAGATCCAGCACCGCCGCCACCGCCGCCAGAAGCGACAGCCAAAAACAAGCCGTCACGTCAGCGACAGAGTAAACATTCCCCGGACGGGCCAAGAAAGGATTCTGGGGGATGGGGAGATGGAATGGATGGGAGATGGAGGCTAGAGGTACCTGCGCGGCGGGGAGGTGCCCCGGACGGCGTAGCCGCGGGCGAGGAGGATCTTGACGATCCACGACCCGATGAAACCGCCGGCGCCGGTGACGCACACTACGGCGGCCATCGCGCACTCTCTCTCTCGAGCAGAACGGGCGGTGTGCCGGTGGCCGGTGGGTGCGGTCACGGATGGGAGAATGGAAAGATGGATTCGTCAAGACTCAAGATGTTTCCGTCCAAGAACAGCAGAGCAATAGGGGGGCCAGGCAACGCAAGATTTATGGGCGGTGGAAGTTTGGAAAGAAATGGTTGGGTAAGGTGGCGGAAATGGCAGGGAACGCGAGGAGAAGAAGCCGGCGTTGGTGGTCGCGCTCGCTCGCACGGTCATGTGAAAGGCGCACTGCCACGACCTTGACGGCGACGAAGACTAGTACCACTAGGCTAGGAGTATCACACCGGAGACGAGACGAGACGGCAGACCATTTGCATTTCTGCGGCGTGTTAAACGTGTGGTAGGTAGTTACTGCCGTTTCTAGTCTCTTGTTTATGACTCTGCGATGACCAGGTCTCCAGCAGCTGTTTATTTTATTATTAATTACTATTTACTATAGTAAAATGTAATAATAATACTTTTAAAAAAAGGGGACCTGGAGTCATCTGCCCGGCGTGGTTGGTTTTTTTTTTTTTTAGCATCACAGAGCTTTTATATTAATTCATCGGCAAGATTACAATCTCTGGCCACTAAATCAGTCAGCCAGTTTGGGAAATCATAAAAAAAAGAAAAACGAGCGCTCATAGAGCGATACATAGGAGGCACACGCATGGGCCACCGATTTTGCCTCCCTCAACCGAGAACTCATCGAAATCTTTGCCAAGCTCTAAGATATCAAAGCACAGACCACCAACGTGCGACTTTGCAGCTGCAGGATCCAAGATTAGTCTTGAAAGACCCAAGCTGTCCGTCTCGAGGTAACATTTCCTGACTCCCAGCTCGATCGCCAACTCCAGGCCTTCCTTCGCTGCTAGTGCCTCGGCTGTCATCACATCCCGCACATCATCAAAGAACCTCGCCGAAGCTCCCAACAAATGGCCATGGTGATCCCGAGCTACAGCACCTGTACGCCCCGAGTATAAATTCTTGTCAAATCCGGCATCCGAGTTGATCTTCACCCACCCAGAGGATGGCTTGTCCCAACCTTTACGAACCGCCGGCCCAGACAATTTCTTCTCCACCTTCACACTTTCCAGGTCTTGAAGCAACTTTGCAATGAATCGTGCCTTTGCCCCCGGATCCCAGACATGCCGACCGTGCCGGCGATCATTTCTACCTTGCCATAGCGACCAAGCTCCACAAGCAATAAGCGCCGCTGTATCCTGTGAGCACACCTCCCGACGGAAGACATCAGACGCCCAAGACTTGTGTTGTGTGAAACTCGAATACCATGGGCAAACGGGAAGCGTCGTCATACTATTTGCATTTCTGCCTAGTGTTAAACGTGTGGTACAGGTAAAACGGCCGTCCCTAATCTCTTGTTTATGACTGCAACCCTTTATTTTACTAATGATGAAAAGAGGGGTGCATGTACAAGGACGATGGATCACATGGATCGGTCTCTCGCAGTCGCTGCACAGGAGTGCCAAGCGCTCTTTCTTGTCATCGCGTGCGGAATGGATCACACGGTACAGATTGTTGGTGGGATGCCTTCCTGGCCACTCACTCCGTGTCGTGCAGGGTGGGTGAAAGGGAGGGTGGAGGAGGGACAGGGACGGACACTTTGCGCTTTCCTGAGTGGAGGCAACGGCGCCACGTGCGCCGATCAAGCAACACGTGTTGCCTATGAAAAACTTCTTTTATTGTTAGATTAGAATACTACACGAGGAAAATAAAATTTTTTAATCCAATTGCTAGCATGCATTATTGGCAGCTTTAGTTTTTTTTACAAAAAAGGGGTGTGCTACTAAAAACATTCATTCATAAAGGCATTGTTATTATTGAGAGCACTGTATCGTATTGAGAAACGCATAGAGTCGAATGAAAGGATAAGGGTAAATAAAGAGAAAAATTAATTAATTAATTGAAGGTAGGTAAAAAGAAAAGAAGAGTATTATGGATACTTTACTACCTTTAGTATGATGTCACAAAAAAAAAACCTTTAGTATGATAATATGTTTTACTAGAAGTTTTCCTTTACATAGATTCATCTCCACCAACCAAGCTAAAAATTTTTTCTCAACCATTAATGTAGAGCTATATATCAAACACGTTTTTCACCCCGTCGAATGGAGCAGGAGAACAATTGCCAACTTCTGTGGACTCTATTTATCCAGTTTACACGCACTGCACAAATCGGTAACGTTGGGCCACAATGGCCCTCAAACCATTTCCACCAGGGTAAAAGTACACTCCATTATCAAAAAAAAGTACACTTTCCAACCTCCAACTCGCATTGAAGTTTGATTTTAACCTTCAACTATGAAACCAAGTAATAGACACCCTCCATTTGTCAAAACCGGACAGATTGGGTCCTTGGCTAGTTTCAAAACCGGACAGAGTGGGAGGATGACATGAATTCTTCCATAAAAAATGACCCCACATGTCATTCACTCAAAAAATAAATTTAAGTAGTCTTTTTTAGGTAGTGATGTTGGAGTTAAAAGGCAAAAAATAGGTAGTACATAAATTGGTAGCTACCTAAATAGAGATTTAGGTAGTGTGTTTTAGGTTGCGCTGTTGGAGATACTCTTATTGTTATTTAGAATAATAATTAAGATCTAAATAATTTTAAATATAGCATCAACAAATATATAACATTTTTAGAAGAGAAAAGTGAACTAGTTTCATATTTTTATAATCTAAAGTAAATTGCTTATAAAGTTCTCGAGATCAAGCTGAATTTTTATTGTTAGACAAAAATAGAAAACCACTTCTGGAAGCAGCCAAATCTAAATTTGTTTACTTTTTGTCTGATTTTGATAGTTGGAGGGTGTCTTTGATAGTTGGGGTGTTTGTTACCCCGGGAATGTTATCTAACATCCCACCCACCACCCCTAGGTGGGCGGCCCACCAGGCCCAACGCGGACGGACGACAATTTCTTCCTCCTCCCTTGGCGTTGGCGGGCGAGCGGCGGGAGCCGGAGGTGGAGACCCGCCATGGCAGCCGCTGGGCGAAGCCGGGCGGTTAGGGTTCGGCCGAGCAACCACCATGGCAACTTCCTTCCCATTTGTAGAATCCGGCCGGCCGCCGGGCGGGCGGCGGTGGTCGGCGGTTTGGCCCGGCGGCGCCGCCGGCGGGCGGGGGGGGACTCATCCGGCCGGGTATGGGTAGGCGGCGGGGGCAAGCAGCGGTGAAGTAGGGGAGCGCGATGTCGCCGGAGCTGGAGAAGACGACCTAGGGTTAGGGTTTCGGACGGAGAGGGAAGGGGGGCGGCCGCGCGGCGCTAGGGTTCCCCGGAGCTCCGGCGAGCTAGGGGTCGGCGAGCTAGGGGGCCGCTAGACCCGAGCTAGCTCGCCGGAGCTCGGGGAACCCTAGCGCCCGCAGTGGGAGGCGGTGGGAAGCGGGGCGGGGGCGTTTCGCGCTAGAGGAGGAAGAAGTCGGCGTCATCGCATCGTCGCGAGAAAGAAGGGGAAGGGGGCATGTTGGTGGGCTGGGTCGTGGCCCAACTGGCCTAACCTGGTCAGCGGCTAGGACGCCCCACCCGGTATCATAGTTCAACGTTGAAAATGAACTTCGTGCGAATTGGAGGTCGCAAGTCGGTCCGGACCGACTGACCACTACTTGCAGTCTGCGTCAACACCACTGCACTGCACCACTAATCCACCACCGTGCCGGGCCGGGCAGAGGCCCAAAATCACGCGCCTTTCCCCACTGCACCCACCCAGCAAACCAAACCACCCGCAGTTCATGTTTTGCCTGACGGCACTCCGTGGTGAAACACAGTTCTTGCCACTTGCCAAGGTAGACATGGTCGACTTTCCACTGCGTGTTGATTCAATGAACTGAATCCTGCCACTATTTGTCGATCTGTGTCAAATTAAGTTGGTACAAAACCATAATGTACTTCCTATTATTCATCTAACTGAATAACTAATATGATTAATCTCAGTTTACTGATATTTCACTGGACATGAACAAGGTCAAAATATTTATTTAAGTTCTTGGTCTTACCCCAAGCTGAATAGCACAGAGGCTACAGTTGTGTATTACCGCACACATACTGCAAGTAGAACATTTCTGTGTTGCCTCCACAATTTCAATACATGTGATGTTTCATATGCTGCAATAGTTAACATTCTCGTGTAAGGATGAAAACAGAACGGAAATATTCCGAGCCGAACCGCATCGGTTTGTGTATTTAATCCGATCGAAATCTTTTCTTGCCGACTTTTTCGTTTTTTTTGTTTCGTATTTTCAAATATAAAAGTAGAAAACGATCGAGGAGTTTTTCAACCGAGTTCGACCATTTTCTACTTTTTCTAATTTTAATTTCAAATATCCCGAATTTAAAATTTGATTTAAACCAAATTTGTTTGACGATCATGACTGTCTAGCCAACTAGGCAAAGACAAGTGTGGAGCACTAATGCCATGGCCGCATTATATAGACAACTCACCCTGTCATGTCCCCCCTGAGTGGCGTTGTTGTTGCGTTACATGTGACTGGACCAACCAAAAGATAGAGAGCTAGATGGGCAGCCCTTGTTCTATCCTTTCTTGTCTAATACTAGTACAGATGGCATCTCAAAGTTTTCTCTACTTTCTTTTATTTTCTTTTCTCTTGTGAAAGAAACCAAAATGATGAATTTTTCTCTTTTGATTTCTTTATTGACTTTTGATACAGTAGTAAGTAGTAACTTAGCTGAATTGCTATCACGTTTGGAACTACAATTGGACACAAAAAATACACCACTACATAAATAACTTTGTCCCGTTTTTTTCTAGATGCGGCTCCATCAAGAACCGCATCTAGAAATGCCTAATAAGGGGACAGTAAATTTTAATAAATCTCTAGATGCTGGCTATGATTCCAACCACCTCTTCTAAGGGCAGGTGGCTGCCTGCCTTTGCAAAACATACATTTCTAGAAGTACTTGGCTAGAGGCCATTGGAAGGATCGTCTCTAGAAATCAGTTTCAACCGTGACTGAAAATTGATTTTGTAACAGTGATAGCTAAACAAATATTGGGCAAATAACTCACAAAAAAGGACCCGTATAACAATATTCCATTAACCAGGTTGGAAGCTAAGCACAAGACGTAGAGATTACTAAGATTGACTTGACAATTCAGAAGGTAGGAATCAGCTCTAAAACCTTCTTTTTGTGACAGTTATTGAGTTAGGATGAGAGACTATTGGATGGAAGTAGAATGATCTCTTGGCTTTCATCTCCAGGAATGCCATCATTGCCAAGGCAAAAATTCGATGCTGCATCAATGCTCATCTCTTCATGGCACCATGACTCGTGAAGCAAAGACTCGCTCTTCATGATAAAATGTTGTTTCATCAACCTTCTCAGTGCTTCAAGTTCAATTGCAACCTCTATCATCCTTGGTCTTTCTTCACCTTTCAACCTTAAGCATCGTAATGCCAACTTAGCTATTGTTTCAGTATGTTGCATCCCAGCTTCTTCGGCTACTATAGGATCAATAATCTCCAACAACTTATTTTGATGGAATAACATACTAAACTGCAGAGCTAGGCTTCTCACGTCTTCTGTCATACCATCCATAATAGGTTTCTTCCTTGTTAGTAGCTCGATGAGTACCACACCGAAGCTGTACACATCACTCTTATCAGTCAATTGGCTTGTTTGGAAGTACTCAGGGTCAAGGTACCCTAGTGTCCCTTGCACCAATGTTGTCACATGAGTCTGATTGTAGGGTATTGGCCTTGAGGCACCAAAATCAGACACCTTTGCGGTGAAATTCTCATCAAGAAGTATGTTGGATGACTTGACATCTCTGTGAATAATTGGCATCTTTGGAGCTAAATGCAAGTATGCAAGTGCCGATGCAGTTTCAACTGCAATGCTTAGACGGTTCTCCCATGACATCGGGGCTGATGTATTGTGTAGATGATGAAAAAGAGCCCCATTGGTAATGAATTCATAAACCAATAGAGGGACTTCTGTCTCAAGACAACATCCTAATAGTTGGACCACATGTTTGTGGTTGGCTTGTGAAAGAATGATCAACTCATTGATGAATTGTTCCATCTGGGTCTGATCAACTCGCTGTGCCTTCTTGATTGCCACAACCACTTGGTTGGATAGTATGCCTTTGTACACAGTCCCAAAACCCCCTCTGCCAATAATATTGTCATCACTGAAGTTACTGGTTGCTTTGTCAAGCTCACTAGAGGTGAATATATGCAGCGGTGCCCTCTCAGAAAACATCTGCTGCTTCAGTAACAAGCCACCATTCTGCATAAAGTATCTTTGCCTTGTCTTTGCAAGTTTCCTCTTCTTAACAAGCCAATGGGTCCAGAAACCAAGAATAAGGAGAAGCACTAGCAGAGCTAGTCCTGCGACTGCAAGATATATAGGAGCAATAAAATTCAGAAGTTTCGATCTTATGACTGAATAATCTATCTATCACTGGTTGATGTATATGGTTTCAAACACTTACCAACGGCAATTGTTAGCGTGCCTACTCCATTGCAGCCACTTCCTTCTTTGACGCCATCGCCGCTCATCCCTGCGGGGCACCTGCAGTGGAAACTACCTTTTGTGTTGACGCACTTATGTGTGCACGGATTCCTGGTTGTGCATTCATCAATATCTTGACAGCCATGTGAAAAAGAAAATAGACATCAGACATGGATTAATCTGCTTGCCATCTAAAGTAGAAGAGACAAATTAGAAGCTACTTGCAGGTACAAGAGTTTCTTTGGTACCTTGGCATCCACCAGCAGGCCCTGGCAGGTATGGGTTCCCCTGAAATCCGTCAGAGCAATTGCAGCGGTAACCAATTCCATTTGGTGAGTTGTAGCAGTGGGTATTCTCCTGGCATGCATACGATGTGGACTGATTTGCCTCTTCACAGCTGCCACCATCTATAGACCACTCAAGCACAACAGGTCGGTACTGAGGCTTGCTATCCAAGTCAAGACTTGAAAACACATACGAGTTCTCCTCCACGATGAAGGCCTCGCCGCCGCATGGTGGAGTGCTGTTGTTATACTTGTTGGATATAGTACTGAATTCTAGCTCCATCTTCTTTAGCCCTTTCGGCACCGGGGCTTGGCAGCAAGCCACACCAGAGCATGAACCATTAACGATATTATCTTTGGAAGAGCAGAAGGAAGCACAACCACCACTATACCCACTACTGCCATTCAACAGCATGGCCACCACGTTACAACCCAGAGCTGTGAACTTGTTTCTTGTATCTGAGTATGTGAAGTTGGTACCCTCAAGGTTAAATAAGCTAGAGTTCCCCTTCTTGCACTGCTGAGAACTGGCAGGTGCTGCTATGGTCACAAAACCATCCAGCAATGAGATTTCAAGAATCCCAAACACCCTTTTTTCCAATGGGCAGCGCCGGAGCGGCGGCAGACAATTTAGTTGTACGTGAGCATGATATCTGGAAGCCTTGGGACATGGAGGGGCTCCCACCACCGCCAGCAATACCAAAAGGATAAGGAATGGACATATTGGCACACTGAGATCTGGATGTGTTTGGTTCCATAGTAGGATGAACAAAGGATGAAAAGAAGCATGCGAGGAGGAGCGGTTGCAGGAGAAGAAGCATTTCCTTCCGTTTTCAATTCGGAGATGCAAGACAAGATGAGAATATGGCAATTGGCAACTATACTGTACTTACTGACCTGCTGCTATGTGCTTGGTACCTGTAGAAACACGGACATGGCGTCTTGAGAAACCTGCCAACACCTCTCCCCTGCTGTCTGCTCCTCTTACTGATTTGCAACTGCAAGGAGGAAGCTGAAAGCCAATCAATTATGTAATGTCTCTCGGAGCTTGTGTTGCTTTTGTTTTGTAATAACAGACTGCTGAAACTCTGGTTTTCCGGACACAATTATTTGTCTCAGTTCTGGACAAGTTTCTCAATCAAGAGGGGTGGAAAAAGGAGAGAAAATAAAGGACAAGCGCACAAAATCTCTACACATAAAGTGTCCAAAGAAATCGTTCACGTTTGGGCAGAACGAAGTCGCCGGTCTCTCTGCTAAAAAAAAGTCTCCGGCTATTTCCTGCAAAAAAGAGTAAAAAACAGATATGACTTGGGAAACTAATAGACCAGACCAGGGAAAAATACATGTAGTAAATAAAGAAACAAAAACCTTGCCGCGCAAAAATAAAAATCTCAGTAAATAAAAAGACCAACAACATCAACAACAAATAATAATAATAATAATAATAATAATAATAATAATAATAAAAAAGATCAGACACTGACTGTGGGTAGACTTGGACTGGTCACTAGACTTTACAAATAGTATACACCATAGGTTTCACAAAGAAAAATAGAAGAGAAAAAGAAGTGTACTATATTCTCGTACAACAAAACATCTTGCCGCGCAAAAAGAAGAATATATCTCACCACGGGAGCACTGTCACCGGTACGCAAGAGATTAGTCTCCACCAGTCTCATCATCACTGGAGGGCTACCATCAATCTCCATCACCGGTGTCTCCACCACGCTGCCCAGTGCCCTCTATGCGCGTGCAGCAGCGACCCACTGTGATTCATGGACCATTAGTCTAAGCAAGTATGGGCCCGCCTTTACCGCTAAATATACCTAGGGGTGTTCGGATCTGTTGCAACGTGCTAAACTTAAGGCTAAAGGCTAAAGTTTGTAGTCCATAGTATAAGTTTTGGAACACTTTTAGCACTCATATTTGGATCCCAGTAGTAAAAAAGTGCTAAAGTTTAGCAATGGAATTCAAACGAAGCCATACTCTCTAAATCCAAATGATTTTTGACCAAATAAAAAAACCTAAACCCTCTAGGGCTCGTTTGGTTGGGGGGAATTGGTGGGAGGGAATGGAAGTTGAAGAGGAGGAGACTTAAACTTTGTTGTTTGTTTTGTGGGATAAAGTTATAGCGGGATGGTAAAAGGGCGTTAACTAATTATACGAACTCCCACCGATCTATTCATTCAGGGGACCCCGGTATTTCATTTTGGCGAGGGGAGTTAAGGCACAAAGACTAAAATTAGTAATGATGTTGTAAATTTCCATGCCTAAGCTCACGTACCAAACGGTGGAGTCCAATTCTATTTTTAACTCCCTCTATCAATTCCCAACACATACCAAATAAAGGATTGAGACTAGAAATCAAACTCCCACCTTATTTTTCCTCCTCAAACTCCCACCTCCAAATTCTCATGCCCCTTCCCATTACTTGCTAAACGAGCCCTAAATGCAAGATCAAAGTCACCGGTTTCTAAAAAAAAAAAAAAAAGTCTCGGTACAACGATTTAGTCGATTGGGGGGGAGGAGGGTTGGAGTTGTGAGATGGGGCAAAGTCTCGTCAAACAAAGTTAGAGTCCTAGCGAGTGGGGCAATGAAACTAGTGGTGAGGAGAAATAGATGACCAAAGTCAGGGAGAGGCAAGAGTGGAGGGAGGGACATCGGGGAAGGGCCAAACTCGGATAGAACGAGGAGGGCAAGAGTCGAAGAACTCTGATGGAAGGAGGGCATGATCTGAGAGAGGTGGATGTGGTGTCAAAGATGAACGCACAAGATTGGAGAAACACATAGGGTTGAATGAAGAGCATAAGGATAAATAAGGAGAGAAAATTAATTACTAATTAATTAAAGGAAAGTTAAAATGAAAAGAAGGGTATTATAGATATCTTACTATCTTTACAATGAGATTTTTTTTGGCTAAAAGTTTTTCTTAAAATAACTTCAACATCACCAGCCACGGCCCCAACCCATATTTTAAAAAAAACAAACAATTGGAGGACTCTGTTTAGTCACTTTCCAGATTCCACACTCGGGCGGTCGTGTTCGTGAGCACGCACTGCACTTGGAGGTGGAGCAAATTGGTCTATGTTGGGCCCCAAGGGCCACTCAAACCATTTGAAACCAATTCGAGTCCACCAACCGTGGACTGACCACACCATCAGTCGCCGCCCGCGTCAACACCCCACCACACCAGCCCACCACCGTGCCGGGCGGAGGCCCAAATCACGCGCCTTTCCCCACTGCAACCACCCGGCAAACCACTCCTCCCCCACCGGCACGGCACTCCGATCCATTCCTTCCTCGCCATGGACGCGGGTGGCGGCGAGCAGCTGAGCCTGGCCGCGGTGCGCGACGCGCTGATCCGGCTGGAGGACTCGGTGGTGTTCGCGCTCATCGAGCGCGCCCGGCACCCGCGGAACGCGTTGGCCTACGCGGCCCCCGCCGACGCCGGCGGCGGCGGCGGAGGATATTCGCTCGTGGAGTTCTTCGTCCGGGAAGCAGAGGCCCTCAACGCAAAGGCAAGCTTCTTCCGTTTTCGTGCCTCGCTTGTTCGTCTTGCCCTATCCGTTATTAGGACTTGTATTGCCTTGCCTGGATGCGGAGGAGACCAGATCACTGCGCGCTTAAGTTTTTGATCGGGCTCAACATGTAGTTTGTTAATGCCAACGTGGTCAGCTTTACCTACGATTCAAGGTGGAAAGATTGTTATACGCCGCCCAGACCCCGATTGATTGGGTTTAGAATCCATCCAGCTGAAGTGTAGAGGCTGCAGTTGTTGCCATTGGCCGGTTAGTGTGTGTGTGTCTTGTCAAATGCTTAATTGAGGTCTGATCTAACTAGTAAAGCAAATCGTTATAGAAATTCAGTACACTAGGATTGGAATAAGGGATTCTTCTCTTTTTTAGGTTCACATTATACGCCGTGGTGAAACACAGTCTTGCCAGGGTAGACATGGTCTGCTTTCCACTGCGTGTTGACTCAAAGAACTGAATCCTGTCTCTATTTGTTTGTGTCAAAATCAGTTGACATGCAAAAACATAATGTACTTATCTAACTCAATAACTAATATGATCAATCATTGTTTACTGATATTTCACTGGACATGAAGAAGGTCAAAACATTTATTTAAGTTCTTAACAAAATGTTCTTACCCAAGCTGAATAGCACAGAGGCTACAGGTGATATTACTGCACACATACTGCAAATTGAACATTTCTGTGCTGTCTCCACAATTTCAATACATGTGATTTTTCATATGTTGCAATAGTTAGCATTCTTGTGCAATATCATACAAAATCTCGATTCACTTGTGAATTCTCATAGGCAGGACATTATCAAAAGCCAGAAGATGTTCCATTCTTCCCTCAAGATCTTCCCTCGCCTCTCTATCCTACCAAGCCTTCCCCAAAGGTGCACATCATCAGGCATTAACCTTGGAATATTAAGAACTGATAGTGATAATTGCTGAGATGCCAAGCTTCTGTTGCTTTTTTTAATTAGGTTTTGCACCCTTTTGCTTCGTTGGTCAACGTGAATGATGCAATCTGGAAAATGTATTTTGATGAATTGCTCCCGTTGTTCACTGTTGATGGTGATGATGGTAGCTATGCACAGACAGTTGCACTGGATTTTGCATGTTTGCAGGTATGAGTTCTATGCTAGAATTTCTTCAACTACAGCAATAGATGCAAATTGCCAGCCTTGTACTTTGAAATTATTGTATGCCTGTAACATACAGGGTTTGTTTCTTGTAGGTTCTATCACAAAGAATTCATATTGGTAAATATGTTGCTGAGGTCAAGTTCAAAGATGCTCCTCAAGATTATAGTCGATTAATAAAAGCAAAGGTCAATCTACTGAACATTTCATTCTCTTCCTCAATACTTTATATTTACATTTACAGATAGGTTTGGTGGTATTATGTATAGCAATATGAGAAATGTTTGGTGTTCCCAAGGGCTGCATTTATTGGTGCACCTTGATAGTTGAAGTTCAACTAAGAAATCAGTTTAATTTCCTTCAAGTGGGTAGCTTTGTATTTGTATGTTATATATATATTATATGCTACTAAGGTACTCTGTCACACTATCACATCTTCAGTCTACCTCCAGAACACAAACATTTATGCTTTTATCTCACTGTCAATGCAGGACAGCAATTCTCTGATGGATTTGCTGACATTCAAGGCTGTGGAAGAGAAGGTCAAGAAGAGAGTAGAGAAGAAGGCCAGGAGCTTCGGTCAGAACATCACCTTGGAGGACAATGCCACTGCCGGTGACAGCGAATGCAAGGTCGATCCTAAAGTGCTCTCCAAGCTGTATGATCAGTGGGTGATGCCACTGACCAAGGACGTCGAAGTCGAGTATCTCCTGCGTCGCCTTGACTGATCACCAATTAGCTGTAGCTGCAAATTTTATGTAGTTGTGGTTTTCAGTTTCTTGTGCACATGCCTTCTTTGGCTTTATCATTCAAACTGAATTACTAGAGAATGTTACCAGGATCTGGATTTATAGTGTGGGTGTGGCACCCATATGGAATATAAGGAAAGCTGTCCAACTGCTTCCATGTTACTATCTTTAAGCGACTGTCCAACTGTCAACACAGTAGGGTACCAATTCTCTGGTTTACAAACGCATTATCAAATACCAAGCAAAATAGTAACAGCTCTGACATGCGTGTTATCAATAATTTGGTTGATTCATGTGCTGATCAGTTAACTATTCCAAGCTGATTATTACGGGCCTTTTGTTGATGGTAAAATTGGGGGAATGGGCAATACTGTCAAGCAGAAAAACTGCAGAGCAGGTCCCCACTCGATTTATGATTAGTTTTACATCAACAACTGTCATGGATTCTTGTCAATTGTTTGCCTACCTTATTAAGTTAGCCTTCGCTTGCCTTCCCAGTGAAATGGGTACATTTGTGATGTGCCATGAATGAAACTGAGCTGTGTGTGTGTCAGTTTCCCCAAAAAAAAAAAAAAAAAAAAAAAAAAAAAGAAAAAAAAACTGAGCTGTTGGGTCCCCACTATGCCTATTTCAACATCCTTACTACAGATCTTACCAGTGTTACTTGTCATGATATGGAATGGAAAGTCCCTCTTCACGTTGATAGTTGTGCAATTATAGCACTTTGTTTTCTGCCCCATTTGTATGAAAAAGAGACTTATTCTTAATGTGCATCAATTGGCAGACACCGTTTGAGCTACTATCCTATCTAGTGCACCAGCTGAGCCTACATGGCCTGAAGATGCACTAGCGAAAATTTATCTGCAGGTATTTATAACTCGATTATTATTAAGAAACTAATTCATGAAAACCTTATACGCAATAGCAAACATCTATGACAAATTATCCATGAAGATTTCCATGATCTTTGACTTGGATTGTATCTCTTTGATAATGATAAACGAGAAGAAGCTTCTGGCATCGACATCACTGCCATTTCTTGTCAGAGTGAAAGTTCATAAGAGTAATTACTTGAAAATGCTTGGAAAAACTAAGGTTTTCAGTTTTCATGTCCTTTTTCTTTTCTATGATTTATTTTGTAACTATGTTGTTTGAACTTACCTTCAGCTTGAAACTTTGAATCGGTAAGATTCTATAGAGGAGTTTTATTTTGACCCATATTTTTGCAGTTTCTTGAACCACGAGCTGATTGCACGTTTGAAAAAAAAGCTAATAAAATTCCAATGTCTAAAACTAAATACAGATGAGGAGTACCAAGGCTGATCTGGTCCCAATTCCTAATACTAGTAAGGAACGAAGTTGCAAGACATTGTGGCTTGTGCAACAGACATCCTTTGAGCCAACCGAGGCAACGAATTGGATACGACAGGTCCATGCTGCACAAGGAGGAGAGACCACTGTTCAATAAGGGATGCAGAAGATGGGAGACGCTGACCATGGCCGTCTTCGCGAAGTTCGGCTGGAACTCCATGAATTGTATTCAAGCCTAGTGTTCTGCTTTGTTCGTTGTGCCCACTAGTTGGGCTTAACTTTGCTTCTTTTCTTGGACGTGTAAGTCTTATAGCATTGGTGTTTTTCTGTGACTATCGGCTGTGTATCATCCATGCTAATGGTAGAGGCTGGAACTTTGTTCCATTATCTAAAAAACTGAGGCAATGAATAGACAGCACGCAGCTTATCTTCATGCATATACTAGTTTTTTAGATAAAGGAAAAGTTTCGGATTCAGACCTCCTCAAAGAAGAGGCATCAGCCCACAAAAATATCCTTCCGTTTGGGTTCGGTCCTCTCTTTCCCTGATTTCTTACAGTAGTTATCCTTGTCAAATCTTTGGGCAAGTGACAAGAAGACATGAGATCTAAGCGACATAACACATTGTTTTGAATCAAAACCGGTAGTCTTGCTAGTGCTCCTAAGCAATCGGCTATAAAGTGAATCAAAATAAACATGTGCGATTACTGTATCATTGTGGATCTTTCACTTTCCAAAAAAGAAAAGCAATATCTTTTTGGTCTCCGGGAATGATTTTAAGTGTATTTCTTATTCAACATTGGTGATTAGTCTTCACTGGTAAATTACTTTTTTCAGATTATTTGGAGTGCATTTCTTATCCATCATCGCTGATTAGTCTGTCAGTAAATTATTATTTCAGGGATTAGTATCTGTGTGCCAATTGGAGCGTGCAAAAACAATGGTGTGATTAGTTTTCACCATTAATAACTTACTATTCATATATTAATATCTATGCCATTGGAATGTGCAAAATAAAGTTTTCGATTGCAGGATGCTATTCACTGACTGATACTTTTTTGTTTGTTTTTTGATTTTTTTTTTACTTTATTTGTTCTCTTATTCTTTCTAGGCTTGTTATATTATTACTAGCCATTTTTCTCTCTTTTATTCTCGTACATTCGGTCATGCAAGGCGACCTAAAAGCAAATTATTATGTTGTCTAGCTTGTTTATTTGTTCCTTTTGTAACAAGTTCTATTCGGTTTTGCTTAAGTGGTTCACTAACTGATTGGACTGATACTTTGCTTATCCTTGTCCAATTGCAGCTCTTGTCAGATATAGGTGCATAGTGTCTTTTATGCAGATTGGACTGCTTATGCATATTCTTGTCTACATTACACTCTTTAGTAGATGGGCCAACTCGCATATTTATTCTCACAATCTGCACATCACAGCCAGCAACAGATATGCTTCGTTCTGTCTTTAATTTGTGGCCTCCTATCTAGGGAGGTTCTTTAGACCAAGAGAAATGCAAGGAATGTTCTGTTCATAGTTTGAAAAATTTACACAGCGCAATGTATGACACAATTTTTTTTGAGTGATGTATGACATAATCAATTACACTTTTTCTCGGTGCACATAGAATATCTTCAGTTTTGTTCTGTTTGCATTTGGAAAATGAATAGTGAATGCATGTAAATTGGCATTGATGACTGCATGTCATTCTTATTGTCCCAGTAGAAAATGCATTTCAGAATCAAATTCCAAGCCGTATTGGTTTCCAGTTTCACTTGCAAATTGCACTATTTTGCAATTTCATGTATTTTTGACCTCTGTACATATTTGTTACTTTTTATATATAAAAAACATATTTGTTACTTTTCACCAAACAAGTAGTTTGTTTGCACCCCCTCCACCTCTTTCTATTGGTTGACGATTGCTATATCATAATGTCCAACGTTTATGTTTCAGGTTTTGGAGAACCTAAGGATACTGAGGCAGTACATGGATAAAATTGCTTCGTTTGTTAATTTCTTAGCTGTTTCTATTCTGAGATAGCTCAGAACATAAGTCTTAGTATAAATTTCACGTAGGGCCTCGCCGTGGCCAGTGGCTTGAAGAAGATATATACGCACTGTCTGCACTCTGAAATTGTGTAAAAGGCAATTAGTATTCGAGCCCCCTTTATATGCTATCTGGGGTTGGTTGCGATCGACATTATCTCGAAATCAGCACTTTCCTTTGTGAGCTGCATTTAGCTGGACCCATCAAGTTGCTGCAATATATAGAAAAAAAAAACCCCTTTCATTTTCAACATCCAGAGATTTGATCTAAGATTTGTGCCAGATGCCATCTTGTGGAAACAAGAGAGTACAACGACAAGATCAGCAAGTAGAAGACTTGTTTCAATGTTTCAATACCTTGATTTACGTTTGTTCGATGGTCAGTGATATGGAGCTTGTAAATTATTCAAGAGAACTATTGATTGTAACGGATATGTTTGGTATGGCTCTGGCTCTAGCTCCAACAACAGGTTCGGCGAAGGAGCCTTACCAAATACCTTAGGAGGAGATTTTTTTTTGGGCATGCAAGAGGAGCATGAGCCGTTTTTTATGTAGAAACCGGAGCTGCAATTTTCAGCTTCTCCCTCCAACTCGCTTTTGTACTCCATATAACTAAAATTCACACAGGTTGCGTTGTCAATGCTGCTTTGACTCAGTTCATGTAAAGTATATAAACAAATAAACTTTATTCGCTTTGAAATTTGATTGAATAACTGTTCTAGAATGAGCTATGATTCATTGCTACAAGATACCCCAAGTGCAGCATGTCCAGTGTTGTGGCCCTTGAATGCATCTTCAAGAGATAGATAGATGACCAATTCACTTAGAAAATGACCACCGACTGCTCTCCAGAAGTTGAGAACCAATCAATCATACTTGGGGGCCGGAGTAAGTGCAAGCTGCAAGACGCAATCCAATTCTTGCATCGACTTGCAACACCATGTCCATGTGTAATGTATGTATAATGTATATACAGTGTCTTCAAAAATCAAAACTTGGGCCAGCCAACGTCAGAACTCCCGGGGGTCCACGAACAGGACGCTGGGCGGCGGCGACGTCGTCCAGTCATCGTCGTCGCTGCCAGCATTGTCACCGAGCTTCTTGATGCACCAGACGTCCTCGTCGCACGAGAACTTGGGCCAGTGCGGCACGACGGCCTTGGCCGGATCGTCAGGCCCGAGGTCGGCCGCCAGGACGGCGCACGCCGGGGTTCTTGCGCGCGACGTTGTGCGCGTGCCGGCAGAGCGAGCGGAGGAGCGCCGGTCCTTCCGGCCCGGACATGCGGAGGCCGTACATGAGGTAGGTCCCGAACGGCCGGAAGATGTCGGGGACGGAGGGCACCTGCAGCCACGGCGCGTGGCGGTCGAGCGCGCGCGCCGCGGCCAGGGACGCGCGGAGGAGCGTGGGCGCGCCGCCGACGCGGAGGCGGAGTGAGCGCGTGGCGTCCCAGACGCTGAGCAGCGCGAACGACGGCGGCGTCCGCTCGTCGCGCTGGATGGCGAGGTACGTGCCGAGGGTGAGCTTGTGGTTGAGCAGGGCCGGGAGGTCGGCGGGGAGGAACTCGGCGGCCGAGGGCGGGAGCAGCGCGGCGTAGGCGGCCGCGGCGAGCGGCGGGGGCAGGCGCAGCACGCGGTGCGCGCGCGGGATGCGCACCCGGTGGCGGTGCACGGGGTGGCCCAGGAACACTGGCCGCCGGAACGGCGCGTACGCGAAGCGGCTGCCGGTGAAGAGCGCGAGCGACGCCGCGTTGGACTCGGTGGTGGCCATGGTGGCGTACGCCGCGCCGCGCGCCGCGCACCACGACTCGGCGCGCCGGACCAGCTCCGTCGCGACACCGAGGCGCCTGCACACAACGGAGACTGTCGTCAGCGCACGCACTGACCCCATGTGGTGGTGGTTGCGAGTGACTCGCATTGCTTTGCTCGCTCGCATTGCAATGTGTCAGCATCTGATGATTTGTGCAGTGATTAACTCGGGTTAATTGGTTTAGTTGTTTATTAATCAATCACCTGTGGGAGGGGGACACTCTGAGGCCAAGAAGGCATGCCACCTTGACGAACTGCTTCGAGCTGCTGCTGCTCCTGTTCTTCCCTCTGCTCACCATCCTGGTGCACGCCTTGATCACTCCGACAACCTCATCTTCCTCCCCGTACTCAGCAACCTGCACAAATCAAGCCCACTCATGAGCATCACTATCATGCCGGAGGCACGCAAGTTCGTCAATGGCGGCGGCGGCGGGGTGCATGCGCCGCTGTTGTATAGTAAAATTACCAGCATGACGTTGTCCGGCGCATGGCGCACCCGGGCAAACGGGTCGCCGATCTGCTCGACGTAGAGCGACATGCCCTTCTTCTTGCTCTTCTTCTTGCTGGTCCTCCTCG
The DNA here is from genome assembly GCA_015847255.1 of Hyparrhenia diplandra. Classification (NCBI taxonomy): domain Eukaryota; kingdom Viridiplantae; phylum Streptophyta; class Magnoliopsida; order Poales; family Poaceae; genus Hyparrhenia; species Hyparrhenia diplandra. Next base: position 195,816 of record JADLZK010013021.1, read on the forward strand.
TCGTCGTCTTCTCTGGGGCCGCCGCCATCATGGTCGGCGGCGGCGACAGGGTCAGAGCCTTGGTCGCCGGACAGGCCGACCTGGCACAGACGCTCGAGCTCCTCCACCGCCCGGAGGTCCCTCTGCACGTCAAACTCCCTCACTCTTACCATCGTCTTCTTCACTGGCTCTGCTTCGTCCATCACTCCCATACCTCTTTACCACTAATTTCTTGCTAATAACTCAGTTACAGTGATCTCTCTCTGCTGTTTTTCAGTAGAAGATTGAGCTAAGCAAACACAACTACAAGCTTCTTGGAAGCTCTTGGTGAGTGCTGCTGCTGCTTCTTCTCACTTGGGAGGGGCTGGGCATTTATATACACATAG
>JADLZK010013022.1:0-70838 GCA_015847255.1 Hyparrhenia diplandra
TGCAACAACAAATAAACTCCTTGGCAACAACATTGAGCTTCAGGTGACATTTATTTGCAACATTGTCATTTGAAATATTTACGACACCAAAGTTGTGTTTGAAGTTCTCATATTTAGAATTAACTTTTAAATTGTTCGAGCGAACACAGATCGAGTAATGACCAAAACTAAACATCTAGATCTCTGGTATCATATCAGATCGACAAATTTATGGTTGATCAGTGACTATTTCATTTAAAATTATTTCTGATCTTAAAATTCTGTTTGAAGTCCTTAATGAGATAGATTATGTTTGTAGAAAACAATTGATACAAAAGTTTAATTTAGAATAATTATGAAACTTCTTTATATGATATTTATTTTAATAATTATAAATATTTACCAATAAGAACTTTAAATATATATTTTTCATAAGTAACTAAAAAACTAAAGTACTTGATTTAAGTCCATTTTAGACCTCAACTCATGTCTTTGTCTAACTTTAGCATTTCAACTATCAAAACCATCAGTTTTTGAAACCCTGAGACAAAACGATTTTGAGATGCCTTTGAAGTCAAACTTTAAACAGTTTTTATAATTGAGGACTTGAGGTGCGAAAGTTAGATGATTTTGTACTTGAGTGTCAAAATTATACGATGGCAAGGGTTGAACTTCAGGCACGTTATGTGTACCATTGCGAAATGATTTTGTCATTTTCATGAGTCTGCTTTAAATATAAGAGTGAGAACTTCTTTGTAATAACATGGTATGATTCCTCACTTATATAAACATCCTAGGCAGGCCACAATAATCAAATGATTCGAGTCGTAGTAATTTGATGAGAAAGAAAAGAAATTCACTTATATAAATAATTACAATTCGTCATACATTAACTGACTTTACATGTGCCATGATACAGAATAAGAATGCATCATACAACTGTAGATTTTTTTTTTTATTTTTTGGGTGTGTGGGGCGGACAACGTAATACACTTGTATATAGAAAAGAGGGAGAAAAATGTGAATATACGAAGTTTACAAACTCCTTATATCATCTTCTTGTGCTTCCCTTTTTGTGTGTTGTTTGCCGTGGTTCATTTTTATCTTTGAAATCCCGGCACGTCCTCTGGTTTACAAGTACGCGCGCTGCTGCTGTTGGATGACAGGCAGGTGACCCTTCTGCTGTAAGCACACCACGGTCTCGTACAAGCTCTTCCTCAGCGGAGTGAAGTCCAAGCCCAGGTCCTTGAGCCTCTGGTTAGAGAACTTGAACGGCTTCGCCATTGGCTCGCCGTCGTCCTCGTACCTGTATGACATGAAACGTGAGATTCTCAGAGCTGATCTCTCGGCGGCGGCGGCGACCGACAACAGTCAACAGAGGAGGATGCTTACTTGGCCGTGACGGGGTACTGGGGAAGAGGTCCCTGAGCATGGCGACGAGCTGTGCGCGGTGCAGCACGGTGCCAATGCACAGGTACCGTCCACACGCACTGGGGCGCTCATAGGCAGGACGTGCGCGCGCGCGACGTCGCGGACATCGACGTAGGCGGCGACGGCGTTGGGGATGGAGCGCTTGGTGCCCATGAGGTAGCGCGCGACGTGGTTGGTGCTGAAGTTGAGCGTCTGCTGCAGCAGGGGCCCATGGTCATGCACGGCAGCACGACGGCCAGCTGCAGGCCCCGCGCCGCCGCCTCCTCCGTCGCCGTGATCTCCGCCATCATCTTGGCGCAGCAGTAAAGGTTCTGCACAGAAACAAACATGTACGGTTGGTGTTGAGTTGAGTCAGGCTCAGGGCGGCGCAGCGGTAATGGCCCCTAATGGGAACTGCCGGTCTCGTCGACTCGTCGACCGCCGGTTATACTATGTTACTCACGTCTGTTCGCTTGCAGAAGTCGTAGTCGCTCCAGCATGTCTCGTCGAGGACGGCGTCGGGGCTCCGGTTGGGGTCCATGTGGACAGCGCCGTAGGAGGAGGTGAAGACGACGCGACGCGCGCCCTCGTCCGCCGCGGCGTTGATGACGTTCCTGGTGCCCTCCACGGCCACCGGCACGAGCTCCTGCAGGCGGGGAAAACAGGACGCACGTAGGCAGCAGCGTCGATCAGCAGCAGAAGAATACATTGCGCATTGCGGAAGTACTGACAATTAATGAAAACAAAACCAACAAAACAAGGAGCAGCAAAGGAATGACGACGACAGAGTACAGACCGGGTCGTTGGAGACCGGTGAGGCGACGTGGAAGACGCCGTGGCAGCCGGCGAAGGCGGCGTGAAGGGAGTCGCGGTCGAGGACGTCGGCGCGACACAGTGTGAGGCGGTCCTGGCGCCCTCCAGAGCCAGCAGGTGCGCGTTCTTGCTATCCGCTGTGCAAGCAGAGTAGAGCAGAGGTGAGTACACAGCGAGGTCTGAACACTGGAGATGGCAATGCAAGAGACGATGTGAGTGACTGACTCACCAGGGTCCCGCGCAGTTCCTCTGACACGGTAGCCGCGCTGGAGCAGCTCCTTGACGACCCACGAACCGATGAAGCCGCCGGCGCCGGTCACGCAGACCAGCTCCTTCTTCTCCTCGCCGCAGTTGGCCGACATGGTGGTGAATTGGTGGTGATCCTGCCCAACAAGCTCCGATGCTGAAGCTGCAGCTAGTGGAATGTGTTGGAATGGGTCAGTCTGAATCAGAATCTCGGTGTGTGTGCAGTGCCTGGATCTCTCTCGCTCTCTTCTGCTACCCTGTTACGTCGACAGATGTTGTCTTGTTTGGTGACCTTGGCACGTATGGTGGCTACCCGTATTTATACCGCGAGGCAAAAGGGAAAGAGGCCGTGGTTGTGGTTGGGGGAGGCGCAACTCGGACGACCTTCGCGCGAAGCACCGGGGACTTTGTTCATTCAGCGGCGGGGGCCGGGCAGAGAAGAGAGGCGAGCCAGCAGCAGCAGCAGCAGCGTGGTGGGTTTCGGTTTCGGAGAATTCAGGGGCGGGCGTGTGGTGAGCGCAGATGCGGAGGGAGATTCCCTGACAGCTCTGGACGCAGGAGTGGAGTGCTTGAGCTTGAGGAGGCAAAATTTGGCACGGTCGCGTCGTGGTACCTGTTCGTGCAGCGAGTGAGACAGTCCAAAACCTGGAGAATGTTTTGCCTCTGTCTCCTGACCCTGCCGCCGCCGAAACCAAAGGTTGAAGCGGACCGCGGACGGAGCATACAGTAGTTTATGTTGAGAAAGTGGCATGACTTGCCAGGGCTGACCAACAAACCACCTTGCCAGGGCTGACCAACAAACCACCTTGCCAGGGCTGACCAACAGACCACGCACGCACGAGAGAGCGTGAACAGGTGTTGGTGTGCTTTCCAGGAATGGAAGAGGACCAACGGGTGCAGTTGACAGAATTCCAGAGGCCGTCCGGCCCCAGGTTTTTGGATGAGAGGAATTCGTGGACCTCACACCTCTCTCTTTGACGTCTTCCTTGGGCCTTTTTCTTTTCGGTGCTACCTGCGGCGGCCGGTGGGCGCGAGGCAGCTGACGACAGCGCGAGCGGGAGGCAGGAAGAGTTAGAGGCATTGATTTGCCTATTGTTGGTGACACCTTTCCTCGATAGGCCGTAGCTACGCCGCTCCCGCTCCAGGATGCTGGTGCCTGCTGACTCGCTGAGGCGCAGCGAACGCATCGCAGCCACGTCGCGGGCGGCGAACACCACTAGGCAGGCCCAGGTTGCGCTATTGAGGAAACTAGGCCTTGAAGTCGAGGATGAGTTGCTGGCCGAGAGCCAGCTCAAGGCCGCCTTCCGGGACACGCCGACTTGGTCTCGAAACAAAGAAGAAGCGTCTCCACATTCTTTTTAAGCGGACGTTTCGACTTAACCACCGCGATCTGAATTTGGCAGGACCGGAGGACGAGGTGTAAGTTCCAGTGGGCCAGCCTTCTAGTTGTGATAGTTTATTTGTAATCACAACCGCTGCGCGCGAAGTTGTTGTCGGGTGGGCTTCAAGAACCACATGTTGTCGCCCCTCTTTATTCAAACTTTATCTCGCTTAATGAAAACGTACCATTTAGTTGGCTTTGAGGTCAAACTTTAAACATTTTTTATAGTTTTTTACAAGTACCACTTTTTATATTAAAACAACGAACATACAAGAAGGCTTCTATGAAAGGAGCCTTTTACATCAAAGAAGAACACAGTTCTAGAATTGCCAAAGTAGGGACAGGTTTGTCGGGCGGACGGCTGCAGAGGTGTGTCACACGTATGGTGCCATTGGGGCGGAAGGGCCTCGCAAAGCGTAGGCTTAAGCTGGTTGAGGGCGGCGTCATGGAGTTGCACCAGCGACAAATGAAGGGATTTGTTAGTTTGAGGACTTGATGTGCGAAAGTTAGACAATTTTGTACTTGAGGGTCAAAATTAGACGATGGCAAGGGTTGAACTTCACGCACATTACGTGTATCATTGCGAAATGATTGTCATTTCCATGAGTCTGCTTTAAATATAAGAGTCAGAACTTTTGTAATAACATGGTATGATTCCTCACTTATATAAACATCCTAGGCAACACAGTAATCAAATGATTCGAGTTGTAGTCATTTGATGAGAAAGAAAGAAATTCACTTATATAAATCTATATCTATATCTATACGTACTAATAAATCTATACCTACTATTAAAGCACGAAAATTTCTGCCGTTTTTTTTCCACCTCTTTTTCTTTCACCTACCCTTCTCTCGGTAGACGGTTTTCTTCTGCCCTTCTATATCCCTGTACGGCTGTACCCGAATCACAGCAGGAATCGTCAAGTACAGAGTTGGTGTATCCCAAACCAATTCCAAAAGAAACAAAAAACACATAAACATCCATAATTACACACAAGTGTCCGCCCTGTATATGAATCACAGCCGTGAGTCCGTGTCCCAAACCAATTCCAAAAGCAGAGGGATGGCCGAATTCTACGATGACTATGACGATGATGACACGCTGGCCCTGTTCGACTTCTACGAATCCCGTGCCAGCTTGCGCGGCCTCGTCGAGTCTGGCGTCGCCACGGTGCCGCCGCCGTTCCTGACGCCCGCTGCGTGGATCTCCTTTGCGGCCACCACAGAGGTCTTGGTCGCCCCAACTGTCGACCTCTCCTCCCGCGCTCTCAGGCCGTCGCGCTCGTTGGCGTCGTGGCGAGCTCTTGCGGCTTCTTCCAGATCACCAACCATGGCGTCCCGGCCGGCACCGTCGAGTCGGCGCTCTCCGCGGTCAGGGCCTTCAACGAGCACCCGGCGCGCTCGGCATGCTACTCCATCAAGAATACCGGGCCGGCCATCTACACCACTGTCCCATGCCGCCGTGGAACGCCGGGCAGCCTGCCAACAAGCCTCTCCTGCCATGGCGCGACACGCTCGTTCTCCCCTTCTGACGGCGAATCCCTCATCGGCCACCTCCCGCGGCGTGCCTGGACGCGTTGCTGGAGTACTAGCGGCCGCTGAGGACGCTCGCCGCTCGGGAAGGTGATCGCCGGCCTGCTGTCGGAAGCGCTCAGCGTGAGGGCCGAGCAGCTGGACAGGGCAGTGCAAGTTTGAAGCGACCCTGATGCAGTGCCACTACTACCCGTTGTGCCCTCAGCCGAGCAAGTCGCCGGCAGCCGTGTCCACACCGACGGTGACCTATTCACGGTCCCTTGCGCAGGACGGAATCGGCGGGTTGTAGGTGAGGCTCGACAGCCATGGAGATGCCTGGGTGGACGTCGTGCCGGTGCACTTCTTATCAACATCGGCGACGTGCTAAAGGTACTATAGTCATGGAATACCAAGTCCAATTTTCTTCCAAGGTTTTTCAAAAAAATAGTATCTTCCTAAAGTTGAGTTTTTTTTATTTTGTAGGACTAGAATTTAAGAAAAGTGGTGCACGTGTACAAAGTAGGATATGCCCGGGATAAGGATAATCTAGAGAATTATATAAGGAAAGTTGTGAAAAGGGAAACGAAAAACTGACTACAATTTGCAATAAAAAAACAGACTTCTTCTAAAATAATTCATAATTAGCAAGTTGCAAAAACATATCTTACGTTATTTAATAATTCATATGCACTCATATTCTTTTTATTATATTTTTTCATGGCTACATTAAAATTGAAATAGGAAGCAATGGAATTATCAACAATTGACAATTACAACACTATATTATTAATAATCGCTTCTTTGTAGATTATAATAAATTGTTATATCTTTTGTAAGAAATTAAATTGTAATTACTAATTGTTATATCTTCATGAGCTATACTCCTTCGAGTTAGGACAATGACACAAGATATAAATCCCGTTGAACGCACGGGCATATTTTCTAGTCTATACCTATTATTAAAAGAGAAAATTTCTGCCGTTTTTTTCCAACCGTCCGTTTCTTTCACCTCTCTGTATCTATACCAGACTCTAAGAAAGCCCAAGTGAAAAGAAATACCAAAATAAAGGGGTCTAAGTATTTTGATCCCGTGAGCCAAGACGTGACCAAATAGGATCCGAGTCCGTTCGCAAGCAACTTTGGCCGGCATTGCTTCGCAAGTTGCCGATAGTAGCTCAGGTCGAAGGTGTTGGGGCTGTCCGGGGTCATGTCCATCGTGAAGGTGTCCTTGGCGACGCCCGGGCACACAGCTCCCGCAGCTGCGCTGCGCCGCATACGTCCGACGGGTCCTGCCCCGCGCGCGCTGTAGTTGTACAGCCGGTCTGACACGAACATGCACTGCGCCCGCCCGATCGTGTGGCTACCTGACAGAACGATCGACCAGGTCCTTCCAAGCCCTTGAAGCTGAAGTACGTAGGTCTTGAGGTCGACGATCTTGGAGGAGGGCGGCGGGGAGGTCGTTGGCGTCGCACCGGCTGGTCTCTACAGCATACCGCGGTCCGTTGCTGTGGAACAAGGAGAAGCCGCTTCAATTCAATGTGTGCAAAGTTGATTGATCCGAGGAGAGCAATAAAGGTCTCACGGCCGACCCAATGCAACTGAACCCACCTGCAGTATACTTTGCAAGGACGTGATTCAAACCGCGTGTGCACAAAATAAATACCAACACCTTATTTTATTTATCTTAACTGCTTCAAAGTTCTAATTTCTAGATGTGCATGACCCATCTCCACCCAATAGCGCATCTTCTCCGTGTGTCTCTACCGATCAAATACGCAGCTAAGGACGGTGGGTCTTATAATTTATTTGTTTTATTTAAGGTTGAATTAATCCTACTGAATAAATTCAATTAAAATAGAATATTTTATTATTATTGGTATGAAAATCATCATACGATAAAATCACGTGTCCGTAGAAGCGCACGGGCATTTTTGCTAGTACTAATAAAGAGAGAAAATTTTCCGTTCACCTTTTTTTTTTTCTCTTTCTGCCTACCCCATCGAGCCCAATCCAATTACGCACGCAAGTCTACCTTCGTCTCCCTGTTTTTTTTTTTTCTTTTTTATGTCCGCCTCCCCGATCACCTGTACAACGTCGGCATCCTTTTTATTTCCGTTTTTTGTATCGTGGGTGTCAGGGACTCGGGAGAGGGCACGGAGAAGTCTGAAGAAGATACATTATTATTTTTTCTAACTAGAAATCAACTCCAATATCAGTCCCATGAATCCATAGAGATCAAAATTATTAGAGGACAGACAATAAAGAGATATACATATACGCTCCTGCTCGGATGTGTACGCTCGGCCCTCGGCGTGAGCACCGGGCGCGCGAGAAGATGGGTGTTGTCGCCGCCTTGCCGGCACCGAGATGGAGCCGCTAGCCGCGACCGTCAAGGGGTGCAACACTGTCCACGGAGATCGAAACACCAGGCCGGGCGTGGGGGTGTGCGTGGGCGCGGCCGTTAAGGTGTCGGGATGCCGGGCGCCGAGCTGTGTGGGATAGTCAGGAGATGCACGGTCGAATTCATCTGCGCTTCCACGAAGTTACCGGATAAAGGTTGGGAAAGAATGGAAATTAAGAGGAAGTGAAAGAAGATAAAAGAAAAAGAAAAAATAAAGGCATGATTTTTTTATCCACTTGGTTTTCTGGCTAGATTGTTGTTAGGCTCTGTTGGGCTTTTAGGCCTGCTTCTGCCTGTTTCTTCTCCATTCCTGGTGTTTTTTTTAAACGGAAAAAACAATAAATAAATAAGACATAGACATTTACTCTATTAATAAAATATTTATCTTTGTCCAAAAAGACTTACACTATCAAATTATTGATGTAGTTTTTGGGTAGAAACAAAATTTATTATTACCCTAGACGAAACTGAATCTAGCTAACAAAACTGAATCTTGAACAGTTTGTTGTGACTATAGATAAATTATCCTAGACGAGAGTTGCTACGTGACAAATCTCAAGTGATTTCCGAATATAATCATAGACCAATCTTTAACATATCAACGACTAACTTTAATGAGAGATTAGATTTGCATATTAATCGAGTCCTCAAAGAAAGTCATGGAGCATGATATTTACCCATGATAGAGTATGAAAATTGAAGATATAATATATTTTTCTAAATACTTTTGTGCTTTGCGGCAAGAGGGAAAAAACAACCATGATTGTATTTTAACTAGATGCAGTCTTAATAGGTCATTCTCATATTATTGACAATATTAACTTGTAGTATGGTCATAGATTTGAAATTTTATGCGAATTGGCTTGCGGTATAATGGTAGGACAGTCTAATGGGACACTACCCACTAGGGTTCAAAACCTGGTGCTCACACCTCTCGCTTGGGGTTTTCCCTGGGATCTTACCGGCGTTATGCATTAAGTGGTATAGCGACATTCCCGTCGAAGTGGTATAAGCGACATTTCCGCCGACAAACAGATACATACAATTTACTTTATCGTGTCACATGAACATGTGATAGTTTTTTTTTTCTCCCGTTGCAACGCATGGGCGAAGTTTGCTAGTCTACTAATAAATAGAGAAAAATTTCCGTTCATCTCATTTTTTTCTTCCGCCCTCTTCATGGGCCTAAAGCCAATTCAAATTCCTGCCTGCTATTCTCCGTGGGCCTAAAGCCCGCTCGGTTCCTTATCGGTGCAACCTAGAATCATACGTGAGCATGGACGTTCGTGGGCCGATGATACCTACTAATAAAGAGAGAAAATTTCCCGTTCACCTTTTTTCTTCCGCCCTCTTCATGGGCCTAAAGCCAATTCAAATTCTTGCCTGCTATTCTCCGTGGGCCTAAAGCCCGCTCGGTTCCTTATCGGTGCAGCCTAGAATCATACGTGAGCATGGACGTTCGTGGGCCGATGATACCTACTAATAAAAGAGAAAATTTCCCGTTCACCTTTTTCTTCCGCCCTCTTCATGGGCCTAAAGCCAATTCAAATTCTTGCCCGCTATTCTCTCGTGGGCCTAAAGCCCGCTCGGTTCCTTATCGGTGCGACCTAGAATCATACGTGAGCATGGACGTTCGTGGGCTGATGCTCATCACGTTTGTAGAAGGGCTGTCAACTTGTCATTGGGATTGAGCTGGGACGAGAACGAGGGAACCCGAGAAGAAGGGTATGCGCGGCGTACGTGGGGCTATTATTGCCCGACATTTAGTACCATCTTGCAACGTGAATCGTGGAGAGGCCGGTACTGCCTATATAAGAGGGTACCCGCCCCGGAATCAAGCACACGGATCTCAACAGTTTGTTGAAATAGATTAAATCTAATTTTAAATTCAAATTTCAATTTCCGGAAAAACCTAATCTGGTTGATCATCAAATTCGGGTTAACCAGAGCACACTCGCAGCTATGCGAGGTCACTGTGTCGCCATCACGTGTGCAAGGGTTCCTTTGGACCAGCTTCTAAAATTTCTTGTTTTTTTAAAAAAAAAACTTTCTTGGCTTGGTTTCATTTATGTAGACTATATAAGACTAAAAAGGACAACAAACGAGTTGCAATACTTTAAACAGCAATTATGTTACACATTGACTCCATGTATGACGAGTATTGAGAAAAAAATAATAAATAAAAATCTATTCAAAGTTAAAAATATAACATGGATTTTCCCGTAGCAACGCACTGTCTCAAGGTAAAATATATATATCATAGATTTTATTTACCCAGAAGCAACGCACGGACAAATTTGCTAGTAATTACAATTCGTCATACATTAAATGACTTTACATGTGCCATGATAAAGAATAAGAATGCATCATACAACTGTAGTTTTTTTTTTTTTTTTTTTTTTTTTTTTGTGTGTGTGGGGACAACGTAATACACTTTATAGAAAAAGAGAAAAAAATGAATATACGAAGTTTACAAATTCCTCATATCATCTTCTCGTGCTTCTCTTTTTGTGTGTTGCTTGCCATGGTTCATTTTTTATCTTTGAAATCCCTTCGGCATATCCTCTGGTTTACAAGTACGCGCGCTGCTGCTGTTGGATGACAGGCAGGTGACCCTTCTGCTGTAAGCACACCACGGTCTCGTACAAGCTCTTCCTCAGCGGAGTGAAGTCCAAGCCCAGGTCCTTGAGCCTCTGGTTAGAGAACTTGAACGGCTTCGCCATTGGCTCGCCGTCGTCCTCGTACCTGTATGACATCAAAACGTGAGATTCTCAGAGCTGATCTCTCGGCGGCGGCGGCGACGACCGACAACAGTCAACAGAGGAGGATGCTTACTTTGCTGTGACGGGGTACTGGGGAAGAGGTCCCTGAGCATGGCGACGAGCTGTGCGCGGTGCAGCACGGTGCCAATGCACAGGTACCGTCCACACGCACTGGGGCGCTCATAGGCAAGGACGTGCGCGCGCGCGACGTCGCGGACATCGACGTAGGCGGCGACGGCGTTGGGGATGGAGCGCTTGGTGCCCATGAGGTAGCGCGCGACGTGGTTGGTGCTGAAGTTGAGCGTCTGCTGCAGCATGGGTCCCATGGTCATGCACGGCAGCACCACAGCCAGCTGCAGTCCCCGCGCCGCCGCCTCCTCCGTCGCCGTGATCTCCGCCATCATCTTGGCGCAGCAGTAAAGGTTCTGCACGGAAACAAACACGTACGGTTGGTGTTGAGTCAGGCTCAGGGCGGCCAGCGCAGCGGTAATGGGAACTGCCGGTCTCGTCGCCGTCCGGTTATATTACTCACCTCTGTTCGCTTGCAGAAGTCGTAGTCGCTCCAACAGGTCTCGTCGAGGACGGCGTCGGGGCTCCGGTTGGGGTCCATGTGGACGGCGCCGTAGGAGGAGGTGAAGACGACGCGACGCACTCCCTCGTCCGCCGCGGCGTTGATGACGTTCCTGGTGCCCTCCACGGCCACCGGCACGAGCTCCTGCAGGCGGGGAAAACAGGACGCACAGTCGATCAGCAGCAGAATATATACATTGCGCATTGCTGTAGTGCTGCCAATGAAAACAAAAACAAAACAACGAGCATGAAAGCTGTGCCGACGACAGATCGAGTACAGACCGGATCGTTGGAGACCGGTGAGGCGACGTGGAAGACGCCGTGGCAGCCGGCGAAGGCGGCGTGAAGGGAGTCGCGGTCGAGGACGTCGGCGCGGCACAGTGTGAGGCGGTCTTTGGCGCCCTCCAGAGCCAGCAGGTGCGCGTTCTTGCTATCCGCTGTATACGTGCAAGCAGGCAGAGTAGAGCAGAGGTGAGTACACAGCGAGGTCTGAGCAAGATTGGAGATGGCAATGCAAGAGGCGATGCGACTGACTGACTCACCAGGGTCCCGTGCAGTTCCCCTGACACGGTAACCGCGCTGGAGCAGCTCCTTGACGACCCACGAGCCGATGAAGCCGCCGGCGCCGGTCACGCAGACCAGCTCCTTCTTCTCCTCGCCGCAGTTGGCCGACATGGTGGTGAATTGGTGGTGATCCTGCCCAACAAGCTCCGTTGCTTAAGCTGCTGCTAGTGGAATGTGTTGTGTTGGATCTCAGTGTTTGTGCAGTGCCTGGATCTCTCTGACACTCTGCTACTGGTCGACAGATGTTGTCTTGTGTGGTGACCCTTGAATGTATGGTGGCTGCCCGTATTTATACTTGGAGTCCGCGAGGCGCTGAGACAAAGAGAAAGAGGGCCGTGGTTGGGGAGGCGCAACTGCGACCGCCTTCGCGCGAAGCACCGGGGAATCTGTTCATTCAGCGGCGGGAGCCGAGCAGAGAAGAGAGGCCAGGCGCGTGGTTGGGTTTGGGTTTCGGAGAATTCAGGGGCGTGGGAGCCGTGTGGTGCGCGCAGATGCGGAGGGAGATTCCCTGCTCTCGACGCAGGCAGGAGTGAACTGCTTGAGGAGGCAAAATTTGGCACGGTCGTTCGGGCAGTCAGTGAGTCCAAAACCTGGAGAATGTTTTTGCCTCTGTCTCCGTGACCCTGCCGCCGCCGAAACAAAGGTTCGAGCGGACCGCGGACGGAGTATAGTTTTTTTTTTTTTTTTTTTTTTTTTTTGACCAACTGGACGGAGTATAGTTTATGTTCAGGCATGGGCTGACCAACAGACCACGCACGCAGTTACTCAAAAAAAAAAAAAAAAACCACGCACGCACGAGAGAGCGTGAACAAGTGTTGGTGTGTTTTCCAGGAATGGAAGAGGACCAACGGGTGCAGTTGACAGAATTCCAGAGGCCGGCCGGCCCCAGGTTTTGGATGAGAGCAATTCGTGGACCTCACACCTCTCTCTTTGACGTCTTCCTTGGCCTTTTCTTGCGGCGGCCGGTGGGCGCCAGGCCGACAGCGCGAGCGGGGGGACTCGGGAGGCAGGTTTGGGAAGCCGCATGCAACTCGTGCTTCTCGTCTCTTCTGGATCTCTCACGGGCGGACATGGGAAGGGCCCAGGCCCCGCCCACCGGTGGGCTGCATGCGCAACCGGCCAACGCCCCCATTCCATTCTTGTGGGCGGCTCAGGTCGGCAGCGGCGGCGGAGTGGAAGTGGGCTGGTTGCACGGACGCCTTAACTTCGGACCGCTGTCCAGACAAACGAGACGGTCCGGCCCGTTATTCATGGGTCCGCCTAGACGAAACAATACAGCAGCCTGGCAATCGCTGGGCCTACATTCCCCACGAGAAACAGGCCCGTACGGGCCCAGTATCATATCACGCATTAACCAACTCAGACGCACGCCCGTGTGCATCCCATCTCTTGCACCCAACAAAACCCTCTTTGCCTTTTCAAAAAAAACAAAAAAAAAACTCTTAAAATCGCAGAAAACCGCATCTAAGGCTGATAAAGTCATTAGAGCATCTCCAACAATACCCAATAATTTTGTCCCAATATTCATTAGATTAGCAACTCCCAAAACAGTATTGAAATGAAAAAAAAAACATCAATCTCCAACATTTAGTTGCAGGCCTTCCAAATGAGGAACCAACTAAGCATTTACAATCGGACAGGTCGGGGATGGTTTTGCTCATTTCACAACAATTGCTCCAGGAGGGAGGAAGCAAACGGTCCTGTATGAGCCTTTCATGTTAGAATTTTAATACGGGCTTGTCCCCAATCCATACAAAGAAATTCTAACCAATCTCAAAGTCTCATTCCTAGTTAAGTTAGCGTTTAAGCCTATAAGTGAAGGTAAAAGGTGTGATATCCGTTAGTACCATATTGTTGGTTGACAAAGAGATAGAAGATTCTCTCCCTATTATAAACCAAGCCACAAACCCCTCTTAGCAAAAAGTACACCAAAACTTCAAATATAGGGAGCCCCTAGACTAGATTTGTGAATCACTAAGATTTGATCCTGACTCTTGTGGTAGTCAATTTTTTTCCCCCTGCTCACTGCTCTTGCGATCCTGCACCCAGGAAAGGGTGGATATTTCAAGAAGAGCTTTGCACATCACCACGGTTTGCCTTCACCCAACTGGTTATCGTGAAGTGTCGCTGCACTACATATACATTCATTTGATTAACCGTAGGAATCCTGAGCGTGCGAGTGAGCCTGCTGTTTCTGTGTAGCTCCTTCTTTTTTCTTCTCGTTTGTTTTTTCTGTAAGACTTTGTCCTCTGTTTGTTTTGCTTAATATATTTATCAGTGGAGACCTCTTCGGTCTCTCCTGTTTGGTCAAAAAGAAATCATGCCTAATACATAATTCAGAATGAAATTCTGCAAATGACTAATTCTCCAATATAACCCAGGCAGACAAAGAAATCTTCAGGGAACGTTGCAAGAGTTTGCAATGATTCACATGGATCAGGACCCTCAGGCACGGGCACGCTTGCTCTGCCGTGGCAACGTGACGACCCCAGTTCTCATTGGCGTGCGACAGAGCGAGCTGCATAGTAGGCGCTAATAATAAGCTCAGCGCACGGGAAAGATCGAAGCATATAACATACTACACAAACATTCCCAGCTGGTCCATGCTGCCTTTTCCTGAAGCCATCACTCTTCCTTTAGGCTTTACCATCCTGGATCCTTCATAGAGATGCAGACACCTCTTGAACCCTAACAGTTGAATCATCATCATTTCATTCATCAAGGATGCATGTAACGTACGACCAACGGGTAGTAGTATAATCGCAGACAGACACGGACTGCTTGTGCATCAAAAAGATGATCGGAATCATCTAATCCAGGCCCAGGGTCCAGGCTAGACATGCTTGCGCTTTCAGACACCATGCAGTGCCGAGAGCGAGAGGCGAATCATGATCCGTGACAGCTCTCGTGGAACAGCAATCATGCGGAGCGGACGATGGGCGGACAGGCAGCAGAGCACGGACAGCAATCTGAGGGCGTGGCAGAGCAACACGTACAGCAGCAGCAGAGACCGTGGCTGGCTTTCTTATGACGGAGAGGCGCGACGCGACGCCGGCGCCGGCGAGGTTACTGAAGCGAATGCAGAACATAGAGATGCGCAGGGCCGGACTCGACCTTTTCCCAAGCGCGGCGGAAGCCTTTTGATGGCGCCGGCCCAAGAGGCAAGAGCCTCGCTGTCGTTTGCAGCAGCAACCACCGGTTGGACGTGCCGTCTCACTCTCACTCACATCAGGCACATGAGCAGCAGCTCTCGCCGTTCAGCTCACCAGACGGGATTAATGCTCGCTGGGTGACCTGCGGCGACCAGCCACCGAACCAAACGACGGAGTTTGTGTGTGCATTCAAAGCTCCCGAGGCAACCGGAACGAGATCGAAAGCGGCACCTCTACAGCACCAGGCGCAGGCCGATCCGATCAGCGTGACCGTGACGGACGGGGATGGGGAGCCATGCCCACCAGGCCACCACCACGTGCGGTGCCATGGCTGCTACTGCCTTCCTTGCCGGGCGCACTGCTGAAGATGAAGCGACCAGGTCAGCAGCTGCAGTGGCCGCCGGCAGCTGAAGCGAAGCACTGCTCGGGGTCGTGGCTCGTATCCCTCCCACTTGTGCAGCAGCTACTAGCAGCCAGCCGTGCACGGCACCCACTACAACTCCACAAGGCACCCAGGCCTGCACCTGCACATGGTGAGGATTCCGACCCAAGTTCTGCCTGCCTGCTGCTGGTGCTGGGGGGCTCGAGTGCTCAGCCTAACCGGAGGCAAAGAAGATCTCACGGCCCCGGCAAGGGCCAGGGATCCATCATCAACAGGTGGAGAAAGCGGCAATGGACACGGCATTTCTATGCGCAAGGGAAAGGGCGAGCAAACACATCGGAGCAGGGCTGGGCTCACTTTGGTCAAAAGCCATGGCGCAGCCACGGCAGCAGCTAAAACATCTTTGCCAACCAAAAGGGACATGGGTAGGAGTGAGCATGATACCTCGATGGGCGTCGAAAGATCCTCTTTGCGATGCAAGGGCATCCCAGGCATTTTTGGTGGGTAAAGTATGCACACTTGTGTGTCAAAGCACAAGCAAGCGCCGGCGGGAATGCGGTGGAGGTGACAATCAGACGAGACGGCGCCGGGCCTGGGCCTGTCGGTTCTCAGCTGTCGTTACATGGGGAGGAAGGCAACTGGGAGAGGAGACGAGATGGCCTTCGTTTTCAACGATCATGTGCAAGGTCAGTGTCAAGTTAATTGGCAGGTAATTGCCACGCATTTATGATGCTTCATGCAGAGCTCACTAATCCCAGCGCGGCATCACAAACCCGCACCGCATCAGATATTGCAAACCTGGCTCCACAACTTGATGCAGAAAAGCTTACCACTAGATGACTGAATCTTACACACGAAAATCTACTCTGCTTTCCATAACAAAACGTTTCAAAGCGTTCCATCTTGAAGAACGATTACAGGCAGCAGGTTACTCCTACATCACTTGCGGATGCATCCCACATCTAGGCCAAACAACATTTAACAGGAATCACGGACAACAACAATATCGCCACAATGCCTGAACTTTATACACCATTAATATGCAACCAACACTCCCCTCAGCTCATACATGGGAGTACTGTACATCCATACATATAAATGCAGCACGCTGATCACCCGTGATCAGCGCAGAACCACTGACTGTAGTTGCCCACAAGGAAGCAGCAATTGCCAAAGAAATAACATAAACACGCTCATCAACGAGAGAGTGCAGTGCAAGAGTAGCGAGAGATCACATGGCCACTGAATTTTCTGGAATTAATCGGTACAGCAATCCAAAGAATTAACAAATGCTACTAGCAGAAGTGATGACAGCTTCAAAGATTGTTAAACAATCTCCAGCTCGACTCAAACTCTCCAATAGGCTACTAATAATATATATAATACTTATCCATTATGTCCACAGACTCTGTATGTACATCTAAGCACACCAAGAACTACTAATATAATAATGCTTGCATCATGAACCAAAAACTCTAGACAATTCAAAAGGGAGAATATATAGGTGAATACTAGCGACAATTAACGAATCCAACTGGCACGGTATTAACGAAGGCATATTGACGAGGACTGGGCGGATGAGGATGAAAGAAAAACTGGAAAACTCCTTTGATCCATTTGCGCTGATGATGAGGTCCTGTGCTGTGAGGTGTAAGCTGGTGTGATCACGAGACGGTCGGCTTCACGGCCACAGGCTTGGCGGGCTCTGTCCCGAGCACGGCGCCCGCCGCCGACATGCCGTTGACAGCCGAAGGGTACTGGGGGAGCATGCTGGTGTAGTAGATTGCGCGGCCATTGCTGTCGTACGCGACCTGCGTAGGGGCGGGGGCGTAGGCCGTGGCATTGGACACCGCGGGTGACGTGGCGGAGCCGTTGGCGGTGGGGGTGGCACTGGGTGGCGCGACGGCGTACACGGCGGGGGTAGGAGGTGGCGCCTGGGGAGGCGGTGGCGGCGAAGTAGCCGTGTGGCGCCGGGATGAAGAAGACGGGGCCATGGTCCGCGCCGGAGCCAGGAGCGACGGATGCGTACCTGCCCTGCACCTGCAGGTAGGCCGTCGCGGGCGGAGCGGATGACGGCGGTGGCACCGGGGGCTTCTCCGGGAACTTTGGAAGGTAGTACTCCCCGTTGGCGGTTGGGGTGACGGTGGCGGGAGGGTAGGCGCGGGTCAGGGGAGTCGTCGCTGCCGTTCCTCGGGAGCGCGGCGGGGACAGCGACGGGGGCGAGGGAAGGTGCAGGCGCTGGCGCTGGTGCCGCCGTAGGAGGTAGTGGTTGGTGGGTGGCGTTGTCGGCGACCTGCAGCTTCTCGAGCTCCTGGATCTGGCGCTGGTACTTGGCAGGAGAGACGACAGGGGAGACGGCCACGTGGTCGCCCGCGTTGTTGTTGGGGTTGGGATGGCGGTCGTCGTTTTTGGCGGGTATCTCCACGGGCACGTTCTCCCCTGACCGTCGGAGGATCGCCGGCCGGGTCCTTGACCTTCACCGCCGGGGAGGGACGAAGCCGTTGTCGAGGCCGAAGAGGTAGTCGGGGCTCGCGGCCGCGAGCACCACGTGCGCCTGCTGCTGCTGCTGCTGCGGTGGCGGCGGCATCTGCACCACCGTGTGCGGCTGGGGCGGCGCCTGCTGGACGAACACCGGCTCGTGCTTGGCCTGCGACGGCGGCGACGACTGCTGCGCGAACACCGACTCCTGCTTGTGTTGCTGCGGCGGGGACGAGTGCTGCGGGTGCACGGGCGGCGGCGCCTCCTGCTTGGATGGGGAAGCGGGACGGTGTTGAGCGCCTCGACGAACCAGTGGCGCTGCTCCGCCTTAGGCTCGAGGAGTCCAGCCGGCTGCGGCGGCGGCGGTGGAGGTAGCTGAGGCGACTGGACGGGGAAGAGGAAGACCCTGAGCCTGAGCGTGGATCCGCCACGATTGGAGCCAGACCCCGACCCCGCGGAGGACGCCGTGGCGGGGCGTTGGAGGTGGAGGCGGTCGTACTCGATGACGAGGTGCTCCAGATCCTCGTCGTTGGTGACGGAGACGAGCGCGTCCAGGTCCTCCCCGGGGAGCTGGTACTTGACGCAGACGTCCCATGTGTTCCCAGCGAGCGCGGCGAGACGCGCGGCGAAGTCGGCGAAGACGAGCGGCCTCTCGAGCGAGAGGATCTTGGTCTCGCCGTTGACGTACGCGAGCTGGTTGTCGTGTGGGCGCGGCTGGATGCGACCCCGTAGCTGACCATCAGCCGCACCTTGGACGGCGGCGGCGGCGGGCGCTGCTGCGGCTGTGGCTGCGGCGGCGGCGGCGCATTCACCGCCACCGTCGCCGCCGCCTCCGACGCCTCGTGGTGCGAGTCCTCCGTGGCCGCGGCGGAGTTCGGGGACGAGTCGCCGGATTCGGCCATGGCGGCGGCGCGGCAAGCCTGCGCTAGGGTTGGGAGGATTCGAGATTGGAAAGTGAAGGGGCTGGGGAGAAGGGGACGTGTTATAAGGGTAGGTGGGGAATGTGATTGCGATTAGCGGCGGGCGAGGTGGGTTTGGGGGATAGAGGATTAGCGAGGGGGCTTCTGGAAGGGTGGTGGTGGCGGTTCGGGCGGAGGGCTCGCTCTCTCCCTCTTGACTGGGTGCGTGGCGTCGCTGCTGCGTCGGGAGGCGGGTGGGGACAGTTGGGATTGAGGTGTCCGTGTCAATCTGTGTGTTGGTGCGCTGGGCCCCATGCTTCCATACTTTTTCCGCTTTTTCTATTTCTTTCCATTAATCCGCGCTGTGCTTTGCGGAGGATCTTTTCTCGCAACAACCTGGTTGGGAGGACGCGTAATTGCTGGGTTTACCCGATCAACTAGTATCAGGAGAGATAGGTGTAGCGTGTAACATTTGTATTTTAAAATAAATTTAATCAAAAAATAGATTTAAATCTCTTTCTAATGATACTAATTGTGTATAATAAATATTTAAATATTTTTTAATATATAATTAATCAAAAGTTGTTTTTTTGGCAGCGTAAGACAATCAATTATTTAGAGACAGAGGGAGCAAGTAACTATATTAAAAATACACAATTCCTCAGTATGAAGTGATTTGTGTTATATGTAGCCACGCCAATTATTCCTCCTTCCATTAATAACTTGTAAAAAATTAGAATTCTAGAGTCTTGCATATAAAAACATATATAATATAACCTAATTATCTACAACAATTATGAATACAGCCTAAATGCACCACTAGTAGTGGATAACATCAAAAATAATACTCCTTCATTAGCTTGCAATGATGAACTCCAATGGTAATCTAACTCGCATTAGGTATGACCTACAGGATGGACTATATACTGTTATTAAAAAGGACCTTCCTTCCACCAAAGAAATGGACTATTGCTAAAGCTTAATTGAGTCAAACATTTAGGTAGGGAAAACAATATTAGCGCTGCAGTAGCGATCTACTAGTGTGTACTTATGTGTGGCCTAAAGTAGGATAGGGTGATTGAAAATTGGGATCCTAGGTGACCCATTCTACATGCAGAAATATAAAGGTAACATGTGGGATGAGGTGTTTATGATTTATGAAATGTACTCCGGTTAGTTTATCCTAATAAATAAACAATATATATATACATCTAAACATACAAGTCGCCCAGGAGCCCTCCTCCCATTACGCGGAGACAGTAATTTGTTTAGAAGAAATGACTACTGACAAACTTGGCGACTAGTGTAATTTTCTGGTGCAAGAGTGTCTACGAAAAGCCCAATGACACTCTGCCCGTGCCAGCTCTCGGCCTCGCTACAGCCAGACCAGACCAGGGCATCGCCAGACAGGCTATGCTTGCTTGGGCCTGGTGCAACCGCGTCAACTTTTTTTACCATCCCCGGACGGTCCCGCGGGCTGCCGTGCTCGTCGCTCGTGTCCATTCCGTTGCGCCGCACACGCCGGCCTCGAGCGACGAGCTGTCCATCCGGCGAGCGTGGTCGTGCGCGCGCTCCATGGGCCACGGCGGCCGCTCCCGCCCGCAGTCGAGCTCGTGCAGTCGTGCGACAAGGAGCATGCCCTAGCCAGAGTGCACCACTAGAGCGAGCCGGCCGGCGCGGTCCGGGCGGCGTGCGTGCGTGCCTTGCACGACTGAGAAAAAGGACGGCCGTGGCCGTGCCGGGCTGCCGGCGGCCTGGCCTGACCACGTTGGCGGTGTGGTACAAGCCATGTGGAGCACCCGCGCGCGCGGTGCAGGTGGCGGGTGTGGCCCTGGCACTGGGCAGTGGCACTGGCACCGAGCGCGCGCGGCGGCCCCAGCTGGAGTGGCCACTAGCCGCCAGGCCTTAATTTCGGCAACGTGCTGGGCGGGCGCCGCGGCCACGACCCGTAGAAGCAAGCCGTCGTCGTCGTTGCTGGTCAACTCAAATCCGTGCTCAGGCGCGCGCGGGGGCGGGGGCGCCCACCACCCATGGTCCTGGGGCCTCCTCCATGGCCTCGGCCACCGCCACGCCACACGCAGGGCAGCGCCTATGGAAATGGTGGAAATGGATCTGTCGAGCCCGGTGGCGCTAGTGTCGCCCGGTGGCGCTTTTTTGCTAGTGTCGCATGCGAAATTACCCTTCTGGCCATGGTTGGTACACTGCCGGTAGGCACTAGGCCGGCCGGCTGTGGGTGTGCCGTGCGTAGCCACTGCCACCGGTAGCACCAGACTCACGGAGATCACGCTCATGTCGTGACATACACTGCGTTTCCAATCAAGATATTCAGCGAAACCTGCGCGAATTCGTACGAGCGACATATTGTACGAGTACTCGTAGAAACGAAGACGCATGCGAGCGTACAGTAGTTCCACCTCTGCGTGGAACTATACGAGAGTTCACACACACATCGGTGGTCATTGAATGTTTAATCGCATCGTTCCACCTCTGGGATCGAGGCTTAGATCTGCAGGTTGTAGACCAAAGTAAAGTGAATCAAATATTCATATTTAATGATATAATAGAAATGAAACAAGTCATGTACTCTGGCTAGGGCATGCTGATCCGAGCATGTGATCTACTCATAGCTCGCTCAAGTGGTTGTTGCTTCTTGTTTTCCACTCAAAAATAGTTTAAGCAATACGAGTATTGTGTGTGTACGACCAATAATAGATAAATACATAGATTAATTTGACAAGCATTCATATATTCTAGATGTAAGTAGAGAGTACTAGTCTATTAACACGGCATGTGGCAGCCAGTTGGTAGTTAGCATACAGGCGATGCAAAAGGAGACGGATCCGGATAGTTTTATTGTAGCTCGATCGATGATGATTAGTGATAACCTGCGCGGGAAGGAGATGGATGGATACTACTTTAGAGCATGTCAGACGCACGTAAATTTTTATTTTGTTCAAGCTTTATTAAAATAGATTGGTTTTGTTTAATAAGCAACTCTAGTATAAATTAACCATTGCAAGCCCTCCCATTGGGGGTGTCTCTCGATCCAGTGGACAGGCAAACCCCTGTATCGCTGCCACGCATATAGCCAACTGGCCAATTGCAACGCTGGAAAGGATAACGACAACTGCATATATATATAAAAAAACAAAGCTTGAAGTGAAGGCCATCGCAATGTATTATAGCGTAGTAGCGCCGACACGTCGTTCTTAGCAGATGTATTATCGCTTTATTTAAATAGCGTGGCCAGTTGTGAACACTCTCTCGAGATGTGGAATCAGGAGGAAAGAAGGTAAGAAACCAAATGTGCAATGTGAACTTGTCATGGCATGGCATTCGTGTGGACGCACAGCTCAATTCTTATCACCTCATATATCTACTAGTCTCAAAAAGTTATGCAGCTATAGCAGCTACAGATACGAGACAGCAACAGGATGGCTATGTTCGCTGCTCCTGATCTCAAAATAGGTACACATTTCTCGTTGCAATTTTCACTTTTTTTTTTTTTTTTGGTGAAGAATCAAGCATTTTGTAATTTAACCGAAATACACATAAAACTATTTCACTCGTACTTTGAAAAGGACCTAGTGAGCGTCAAGTCTCTGGTCATCTTATTATTCAATCAAAACAGATAATAAGCTCATCAAGTTCCCTTTGTACTTCCATTTCGTGGTTTTTTTTTTTTCTTTTTGGGATTTTGGATTTGGATGAGGCAATGGAGGATAAGATAAGGCGACGAAAGACGTTGACGATGCACCTCGCTCGCCATGTGTTTGCCACTTTAGAAGAAGCAACCAGAGGAGAGAGGGCGCACAACGCTTTTCTTGCGGCGCCATCTGAGCTGTACGCAGAGTACCTTTTTTCTTCATTTCTTCTTTCTTTTTCCCCTCCTAGACGAAATGGCGAAATCTCCGCCCGTGCCGGTGGCTGCCGCGCTGCATTGCCCGGTCGCCAAAGCTCGATCAGCTGCTGAAACCGACGGGCGAGGCCGTTTCATTCCATCCTCCGGGCTACGTGGATCATACCGCCGGGCCCTGGTCATAAGGACCTGACCTGACTCTCAGCAGTTAGTTCGTTTGGAATTTTTGCTTGTGGAAACTTGGTTCCGAACTCTCGCAGCGCAGGGTGGCTGTAGGTAGGTAGGAGTACTCCTATCGTCGTCCAACGTCGACCGGCCATTATTAGCGACGCACACACGCACCTGGCTAGCCTGAAGAAGCCGAGGGACGTAGTAGTACATGTGCATGCATTCATCATGGTCGCTCAACAGTGAGCGGGCACGATCAAGCCGCCGTCTGATCTGCCGACGACAAGCTAGGGGTGGGTGCACTGTTCCACGTCAACCGTCTCCTTCTTCAATCATGCATGTTCACAAATTTGTTTTTTTTTTGATTGACGTATGACAGAGGAGGTCGTAACAATTAATTAACCACCACGGCTGGCCTGAAGCTAAGCAAGATTAGCCCCGGTCCGCCTCTCCCCTCGCCCCACATGCGTGCAAGTACCCGCTTGTGGCGCTAGCGACTTGTTTAGAAGCGAGTGCATCGAGCCCCGTGGCAGTACTCCTACTTCTCGCCAGGAGGACCGTGACACAAAAAACCCTTTTCAGCAGGAGTGCAGGCCACGTGGTATTGGAGCAAGAAAACCGCTGGAACGACTGGTACTGGTTAGCGAGACCTGCGGATGGATGGATTAGTTGAAAATTTTAAGAGACGGGAACGACAGTACACTGGCCATGTGAACCTAGTTTGATTCATTAATTAGTTGGAAGCTTTTGAGACGGAAGGAACAGTACATTGATCGACTTCCGAGTGTAGCTAGATCACTGTGTAATTTACTGCGTGGTCATTAAGATCGAATCATGTGGTGGTAGATGCGTTCCCCTTGTCGGTGCCATGACAGATACTAGCACTAATTAAAACATGACACTCTACAAGAGATTATTCGTTTTCAGTTAAGTTTTCTAGAAATATGGGTGAATGGCCCGCTCTTGAAAAGAAAATTAAAATTTTTTTTCTCTACCAAATTTGACTGTTATTGTATCAAAAAATAGTATTAGTTCATAGTATGTATAGTCATACTGGCAGATAGTATTTTTTGTTACAGTTGAAACTTGAAGCGCATGCATCAGTCAGATTGGGCCCAAGATAGTAGTAATGCTACCATGATGCTAACCGGAGACGACGGTGAACTAGAGAGCGGACGACAGGAACACAAAGACAAAGGAATGGAATTCCCCGCCCCGTTCCGTTTCCAGGT
This sequence comes from Hyparrhenia diplandra, assembly GCA_015847255.1. NCBI lineage: Eukaryota > Viridiplantae > Streptophyta > Magnoliopsida > Poales > Poaceae > Hyparrhenia > Hyparrhenia diplandra. The sequence continues at coordinate 23,809 of JADLZK010013022.1, forward strand.
TGGGCCCAAGATAGTAGAAATGCTACCAGAGTGGGCCGTCACCGTTGGCCCATATTATCAGTCTGGCGGCCCGCCACCATTGCCGAAAGCCCACAGGGCCGAACTGGGCTGGCAGACTCACGGTCCTCACGACACGGGCTGGTGGTGCTGGGCAGAGCAGGCTGAAAAGTGTACCTCTGCTACGGCGGGCATGTCAGCTTCCCGTCTATGACTGTGACTGGGCCAAATCCTCCATGGCGCTCGCTCTTGCCCGCCCGGCCCGGCCGGATTGCAGGATGGCAGAGCGCAGCAGCTTAACGGCACAGCGGTAGCGACTTTTACCTTTGCGACAAACAAAGCACAGCACGTCAACTTTGTGTTTTTGACGCGAGTTGATTTCAGAAATGGAATCCCTCCGATCGATCCATCCATCCTGTGGGCTGCTGTCTCTAATGGATAGTCCACCGGTCACCCATGGACGGACGTATGGATACGCATCAGAAACATACAACAGGTAACCCTATCCGCATTGTATGAGCATCGAATGAATTTGCTGTAGAGTAGTAGCCGACAGGCGCGTACAGTCACGGCGGCAGCAACAACTTGCGACCTCACCTGCCGGTCGGCCATGCTCCGTCCGGCCGTTTGCCGCTGTGTGTCACGCACGGCACAGGCACAGGGGGCCCGGCGGCCACGGGCAGGCCAGGCCAGGTCAGGTGACGCGCGACCAAGCAGAAGCAAACACGACACGGCACGCAACGCAGGGTGTGTGGCTGGCTGGTCCAAGCCAGACATTATTATCACTAGTACGAGACGAGACGAGCACAACACGCCCATCGACGCTTGCAAAATCTACTCCCCTGCTCCTGGTTTCAGATCATCAATCATCGATTGAAAGAGATTTGAGCATAGCACAGCAGGGCAGGCAGCAACCAGCAATGGAAGCTTATAAAAAGCAGTAATGCATGCTGTAGATGCATGATTTTGATGATAATGCTCATCTTTTTGTACATCCATTCATTCTCTTATGAAGAAGAAGAAGAAGAAGAAGATACAAGCAAGCAAAGCACGGAGCAGCAAGGAAGAGCGACACGAGATGCCTAGGCCTACCTAGAACGGCCTCCAAGTGCTGGAGCAGAGCAGGGACAGGGAGGAGGCTTGCACCATCGCCGTCGGCCGGAACGAACACGAATGGCGGATCTACCTAGCACCTACCTATTGGAGTCCGGGTTGGGGCCACTGGGGACCTCATGCTTGGCGTCCTGGAGCCCTGCGGAGTTCCACCTCCCGCGCGGCCGGGGCGCCAAGATGACGACCTCGCCGCGGCCGGACGCGGGAGGGCACGGCGCCCGGCCACGGCGGTGGGCCGCCACGATGACGATGAAAACTCCTCCTTGTCGTCGTCGTCTCCTCCGTGCCCAGCCGCTGGCGCGAGCATGACGAGGAGGAAACCGCAGATGAGTAGCATGAGCAACAGCGGTCCTGTGGCGCATTGAGCTCCTGGCGCCATGAGCAGGAGCCGCGGCAGCGTCTTCCTTCAGTGGGTGGAGTAAGAACCGCGGCCAACGCCCATGGGCCGGTTCCGCCGAGGGGGCACGGTGAGTGAGATTGAGGGAGAGAGCAGCCAGAGGCAGGCAAGGCAAGCAGTAGAGAGTGTGTGGGTGTGAATGTGTGAGCTCCTTCACTTCACTCCACAGTGGTACGTCCGGGTGGGGTGATATTTGTGACAGAGGAAGAGGAGGAGAAATCTATGGGAGTAGAGGGGATGACCACTCTCAAACTTTTTAAGCCATGGCTTATAGAGCCAAGCACGGCTCTATTAAGCCATGCTCTCAGAGACCTCTCGCCGGTGGGGCTTCTGCAGCTGCTGCAGATGGAAAATGAGAGGTAAACCATGTGCCCATGCAGCTGCAGGGCACCCAGGTGTGTGCATTTGACTGACACAATCATCACCATACACTGATGGCCTGTAGTGCACCCGCGTTGTCGCTACAACACTGCATGCCTTTGGTCCATTCCTTCCTTGCGGACGCATACTCCTACGTACTGTACTCTTATCATTCGTAACTGAATGTTGTTGCAGTATACTACGTACTCCACAGTATACGGAGCACTACACATTGTTTACATCCAACTGTACAACTAGTAAATCTGTTTGTTTGAAAGGCTCAATAAAGTAAGTGGTCATCAGTCAGAGGAGCACGAGCACTGCAGATTTTGAAAAAAAGTTGAACATGCACGGGATTGAAGGAGGGAGGGGACGAAAGCAGAGGAACAAGGAAAAGACGTAGTAAGATGATAGATGCGCAAGCTTTGGTTTTGCAAAGGCTGTAAAGTGTTGATGCCCATTGACGGACGGACTATCGCTGTTACTCACTCCCTCACTGATAAATCGATTTCTACAGTTACCAAACAACTTTAATTTGTACGAGTCTATAGAAAAGAGGATCAAATCGTATGACCCAAATTTAGTGTCATTAGATAACATATTTCGTCATCCTTTTTTATTTTTCTGAAAGACCTCCATATCTAACATTGACTAAAAATAAGGAGAAGGTAGCAAACAACTAGTACATGCGTGAGGGCGCTACCTCCATCATACCGAGAGACTACGGAGGTCTCACGTTTTACATCGAGTCGAACCACCACCGTTTATATGTGTTTTTTGTTACTTTTTATAATCGAATAAGCAAAAGGGTTGCGTATTTTTTATATTAAATAGAGAAATAGTAAAGGTTACAATGACACGCCACTAATGACGCATTAGAGGAAACAGTGTTGTACAATCAGTTCCGGTCTCCCTAGCGGAAGGAGATGAAGACATATTACTCACTAATCGAACTACCTAGTAGCCACCAGCGATCAAGCGCGTCGGTTAGCGTGGCGCCTCGACCGCCTCAGCCTCTCTCCTGTGAAGAGTTGTCGCAACGCCTCCTTATGAGAGAGGTTGGGATCCTCACGGTAGTTATCGCTGCCTCCCTTATGAGAGTGGTTGGGATCCTCACGATACTTATCGTAGGCCTCATTTTCGGCGTGGAGGCCTCCCCCCGCATCTATCAACAAATCTCATCCGCTGCATCACCAATATCTCACCCCGATTCGCGAACCGAACACGCGAGGCGGTTGAGCAACGATCCTCTTTCTAAGACATCGTTGGGGCAACTTCGCGACTGGGTACAGAAACAACGGCGGCGACGGCCTAATGCAAAACCCTGAGCGAACCACTTCAGCATCGCGATACGGGAGTTGACAGAACGAGGAGAGGCGGTTGCATCCATGTCGGGCGGGTGCAACGCGCGTCGCGGCATCCCGACGGTAGCGTCATACTTGGTTCCGCCCGCATCGGACCGGCCCGCAGGCTAGTCAACGCCACCCACGCGGCCACATCAACGTCCGAGGTGTTGTGGAACGCCACCCCTTTAGCGTGACTGACAGACCCGGTAGGGCGGTCGCTGAAAATTTTGTTTTTTGTTAACCGTTGTGGAATTGGTAAGCGCATATTGACATATTGTCCATATATAGAGAAGTTTTTTTGTATAATTTCGTTGGCCAACAATTAATGATATCACACATACAGTACAAGTTTAGGACATAGAACTTGCTTCAACAGAGATAACTTCCCCACCTGAATTTATATTATGGCTTAAGCTTCCAGCCAGGAATCTTCAACAGAGATTAGATTCAACGTGGTTCTTAGATGGCATTGATTCTCCCGGCAAATGATAATATACTGAAAAGCACATGAACTAAAAGATGAAACTCTAAGTTTTGTATGCCTATTTCAGCTTTTTTTTTTCTTCCCGCAATCAGGACATTTACCCATTTTTTGTTACGAGACCCTTCCATCATACTACATGTATCATTCCGGGACTATCGCACGCGCTCGACTGTGGACTGTGGACATGATGCAATGCAAGTCTCGAAGTATTCGGCCCCAGGCTATAGTTCTTGTTATATATGATACTATAAGAGAGCATGCATTGGGATTAAAGAACTATCATTATGGCTATAGTTCTTGTTATATGATACACCTGGCTCAAGGAAAGGAAGGATGGCAAAGAAAAAAAGCCAATGGGGCCGCCGCCGTGTAAGTCCAAGGCAGACAAGCTTTTTTCATTCCTGGCCATTGACAAGCATAGGCTGCCTTCTCATGTCCCCAACGTGGCCTGCAATCGTCCCTTCACTTCACTTGTATAGTCTTGTAGTAGACCCTAGTGCTTACCCAAAACCCCAGCAGCATCACAGCCGCAGACACTACAAAATGACACTCCCTTTTGCAACGCATACATGCGTTGCTAAAAGTCCATATATGTGTTTGTGGAGTCTATACCAACGCATCTATTATGTGTTGCTTAAAGTGGCGTTGCAAGGGTCTGTTGCAACACTTACATATGCGTTGGTAATACCTACAAATAACCATTGCTACTTTACAACGGATATTAGTGGGCTGTAGCAACACATATATGTGTTTGTACCAATCGTGAACCGATGACTTATACATGTCCTAGCAACGAAAGATTTGGATTGCTGCAACGTTTATATGCGTACATAGGAATAAAATATCGTTGCACAAATTAAATATTGGATCGGCATGCATGGTCCAACGAACACATACAAGTCACTTCTCAGTTCTTACCTCACCCCACCATGTAGATTCAGCTTATTACTCCTACTTATCATCGCTGCAACTTTCTGCCATGCATATAGTATAATGGTTGCTGCCGACAGGGCATGCATTGCAGTTCATACTCCATCTCGCCGCAGAATTGATGACATTGTAGCCATGAATTTAGAACAGAGGGAGTATATATTTACAACAATATGCCCAGTTACTCCTCCAATGCACACTGTAGGAGTAACTCCTATTAGGTTCGTCCCATTAATAACAACATTATTTAGCACAAATTAGGAGTAAAACCAAATAACTTAAATACACCTAAAAGTTGATAAGTTGTACCAAGCAATGTACTAATGCAATATCAAATAAGCTTATCAATCATAGAAACAACTAGCCGAACAACATTTTCTTATAAGATACATAATTTTTAAATACTATAACGGCCCATTCGGATCCCTTCATTTTGGAGGATTGAAATTTACTTAATAACTAGGCTATTTGGTTTGGAATTTTAGATCTCACAACTTTACTTAAGTTCACAAATAAGTATATCTCAAATTCAAAAGGGTGCGAGATGAGAAATGGATTCTGTAGATCACAATGCTATGTTTGTACTCTGTGCCTGAGATGAGATTTGGGTCTCTCTCTGGCGATGCATGTCATGCAGACGATGGGGCTAGGAGGAGTTCGAGATGGAGATGCTGCGTTTGTTACTGCGTATGCATGGTCGCCTGAATGTTTTAGGCACCTGGTATATAAGAATTGTGAATTATATAGGTGCTTAGACTAAATGAATTCAGTTACAATAATCCAAACGGGGCATAAGGTATATTTTTTTATGAGACAGAGATATGGGCAGGCCGCAGTTGTTTTGGCCAGACCGTTATCTCTCCTTAAAACTATTTCTTGGGTTGGGTTCGATTAGTTATATCCACCTTGGAAGTACGGAGGGAGCATGCTATTGCTGCATAGGAAAGGTCTCGCCGACTTTGACGCGCGGGGCCATGGCTGTGTTTGGAGCCCAAAGTTTGGGGCAAAAATTTGGGAGTATGTCACATCTTGATCAGAAGACGTTTCGTTTGTTAGTGGTAAATATTATCCTACCATGACGTAATTAGGCTCAAAAGATTCGTCTCGCAAAGTACATCTAAACTGTGCAATTAGTTATTTTTTTTACCTACATTTGATGCTCCATGCATGTGCCGGCATTTTGATGTGATGGGGAATCTTCTTTTTGCATAGTGAAATTTTAGGGAATTTGGGGAACTAAACACAGCCCATGATTGAGTGCAGGAAGAGCGCAAGAGCATGCAGCAATAGACTGCCAGAACAAATCATCCAGAACAGAACTGTTACTGTAGTCGCTGTCCCAAGAGGTCGAATTGAAAATAGCAATGAGCAATGCATGCATATAATCTGTGAGAGAAAAATTCATGCATGTATAATGCATGGCCCTCACACACAACCTGCAGTGTTGTTTCAGGGCTTTACTTTACGGCGGCATAATCAGGAGTCAAGGGCACCTTGTTCTTGAAGCTCCAGTATACCGTAGTCTCGAGTGCCTTTTTACTCTTTTCTGGACACTGCAGTGTTGTTTCAGGGCTTTTGTGCGTGATACGCCTGCACCCACGGTCCCTTTTGGAACTCATATAACACTACAGGATTCTCATACAGTTGTATACAGTCTCCATTCATATGAATCAAAGACGACATGAACATTTGTAAGCTGTATAGGATTCTCAATCCCATGTACGTATGAGCCAAAGGGTATACATCAGTCTGAAACTCTGAATAGTAATCTTGCAGAATTACAGTCACAGAGGTCAGCTTGCCCTACTACTGCAAGTAGGGTTGTAGTAAGGCAATAAGAGCGAATATTTAGTTTGTCCCAAGTGTTACGCACGCCCTACTACATAAACAAATTACAGTCGATGTCGATGCAAATCACGGGCCGGGGCCGGCTGCTTTTTGAGGCTTTTCAGCAGCAGGCCAGCAGCCGTGCTATCTTATTATTATCATCTAGTAGTGCTACTAACCTGGTACTGTAGTAGTAGCAGTAGTAATTATTTGTGGATTGGAACAAATTAAAGCCATGGAAGAGCTAGGCTTATGATTCGGATACCCACGCACGCCACCAATATGACACCAAGCTCAGCTCTGTCAAGAACAAGAACAAGAAGAAGAATTGAAGCGCTCAAGCTCAAGGGACTTATATAAACAAAAAGTGTGCCGATTAGACTACAATAATATAAATTGCGCCGCTGCATCTGCATGGATTGCACGCGGGAGGAGCAAAAGGTTGGTTATGGAAAGACGGGCGGGCGTACTACAGGCCGGCCTCTAGGCTTTTGTTGAGTAAATAAATAAATAAACCCGAGTTTTGCAGTAGCTCCTCCATCCGTAGGCCGTTTAAATGGAAGCCTCTCCTAGCCCGTCCGATTCCTTAACACTGCTGACTGCTGTTTGTTTGTTTGTGTGTCAGCTGCCTGCTTCCTGCATCTGTAAGAAATTATGGGTAACTATGGTCAAAAGATTCGTCTCGTAAAAAGCATATATAAATCGTGCAATTAGTTATTTTGCTTACCTAAATTTCAAACTCCATGGGTCTTCGTTCAAACTCCATATATGTGTTTTTTCGTACATTTAATTATTCGATGTGACGGAAATTTTGGAATTCCAAATCAAATTAGATGAGTGTAGTAGTGACATGCAGTCATGCAGATGCAGGAGATCGTTGATATGATGGCGTGCGTTGTTGCCCCTGCTGGGTCGGTCAAGCTGCTAATTTGCGTGCAGGAATGCATGCATTGCAGGTGCAGGTGCAGGAGCGGATGATGGATTTTTGGATGGTCAAGGGAACAACTCAAATCTCAGTTCAGAAACAGCTTTGCCGCCTCCTTTGCAGGACGGGGAAAAGCTCTGCTCGCTGCCAGCTTGCAGCTCGAGCGTGTCTCCACCTCGACGTCTCTCTGAATTACTCCAGCTTCGAGGTTTAAGCCCCGCTGCGCCAATTCCCTGCGATGCAGTCAGGTCCAACGTTATCACACATTGGGCCTACTACTACTTTCCTGCGAGGAATTCGAGGTTTCAGCCCAGCTGCGCCAATTCCCCAACGAGCATCCAAAATAGAACCCAACTGCACCGTGGCAAACCTGGGCTGGGGCTGGCGGGGCACAGTTAGCTTCGTTGGCCGGGCCTTTATCTCTAGAACGCAATCGGGAGAAAATTGATTGAGACCTAGGGCTCTCCTAGGGTTTTGGCGACCTCGACAGCGGCTTACGTCGACGAGGGTTTCCCACCGTAATCCGCTTGTGTTTTCCTGCCCCCCAAGACCGGCGACGACCGCTCGGGCTGACCAAGGGGTTGGCTTAGTCCAGCTTCCCGGCCTTGGCGGTTTTGCGCTGTCTCTAGGGCTTGGCGGTACCATGCATCTGATAAATTTAGATTTTGTCTGAAGGCAGCCCATCGGGCGCACCCCTGAGGAGGTTTGGGGGGTGACCCCCCGGTACGGGCACCACCCCAGCCCCGGCCCACACGCCACGGGGTGTCGTGTCGCCCTGCTGTGCCGTCGATGCACATGCACCGCACGCGGCATGCAGAAAGCGGGCGATGACATGCCGTGGCGTCCCACGCGCCCACTTGTCAAGCAAATCCACTGAGACGCAGGTGGGGTCCAGCTGTAAGCCGCACCAGCAGCCAACAACTGAACCGAGCCAAATATGGCGCCGGAACAAATCCCCTTTTTATATTGAGAAAAGGAGAGGAAACAAGAAACAAAAGCCGTTCGTTCATGCCACTCTGATCTGATTCTCATCACTTGACTGCCACTCAAATTATCCATCCATCCATCCATTCCTCGACTTGTTTGCTCTGCAGAATTCAATTTTCGAAAAATAAAGTTGACCGAACGCGAACTGCTCGGGGCTTCTGTTACGCACACACTCCCTTCTCTCCTACCTACACTAGTCTCTACTCATTACCCTGCGCCTGCACGCAACAGAGGACGGCGAGAAAGCCACAAACACCTCACTTCATTCTCTGATCGATCGACATTTTTGCCGGAGGAGGAGGACAATCGGCCGCGGTTGGTAGGTAGGTACCCGATGCGATTCTTCCTATTTCTTTCTTTCTTGGATTATTCATTCATGGATCATCGGTGGTTAATTCTTGGAGAATTCAGGATGGAAGGTAGTAATGGGCACAGCATCAGCAGCAGCAGCAGGAGCCCTGCCCTTGCCCTTGAGAGGGCGATTTCCAGGAAGGCTATGCAGGTTGGGAGCTCTGCTCCCTGTAAAACCTGGCTCGTCGGCTTCTTCTGCGGCGTCTGCATCACGTGCCTCTTTGCTGTAGTCGCTCTGCCTCCACTTCGGGTCATTCAGATTCAGAGCCGGTCGGCGGTCTATCCGCCGCTGCGGCGAGCGATCCTCTCGAATTTTACATTCACCCAGCCTGCTGGTAATTGCGGCACACCTTGAATTGAATCTGCAGTATGGACTGTTATGGCTATTTCTCTCTTTCTGATAGAATGGGAATTTCAAGCGATTATTAGTTGGATATAATATAAAGGCTGTACTGTATATCCGTCAGCTTATATATATTGTACTGAAGAACCGTGGGTCCATTGGCCATACTTACTGTACACTAGCCCCATCTGAACCTGAACCTCATGCAAAAAACTATTTTGCTGTAGCTGCATTACGCTTCCTTGTCAGTTTTCATATTCTGTAGAGTAGTAGCTTGTAGCAGCAGTCGGCAGTTCATATTTCTCTTTTGTTTTTCCTTGTGCCCATGCCTGTCAGCCTGTGACTGTCTGTGTTCTTTGGAGCAGATGGGGCAGCATCAGCAGCAACGGATGAGTTGCCATCTTCTGCACCAGAGAAGATAGGAGGAGAAGCAAAGGAGAACGAGAGCAGCTCTCAACATACTAGGATAATGCACCTGTACAATGCATGGAGCACTTTGCTCAACACTGACAGAGACGATGAAGTCACGAGAAGTTCAGATGGGATCTTTAGTAAAGGTTCAGACGTGCCACGGCCACCTCATCTGGATGACTGCACAACTAATGCAGAAAGAAGTAAACTATTCGATAGTTATGGCGATAACGGTACATTCCCTCCTTGGACGCTATGGAAAGGGTCACTTGGGATTGAGTTCTTGAGCCACAAGTATTCAGAACATGCAGACCAGCATACACAGTATCCTCCCTGGGTATGCACGCGATTACGCGAACTTGCCTGAATTTATGATGACTTACAATTCTGGTGATGTTCTGTATGCAAATTCTGACTCTGGATTAATAATGATAAAATAAAAAGATTGTAGGATCTGATGAGGAGAACTATCCATTGACCAGACAAGTGCAGAGAGACATATGGACTCATCAGCACCCTCGGAACTGCAGTGATCCAGGCTTAAGGTTTCTGGTTGCAAACTGGGAGAGGCTGCCTGGATTCGGTATCGGTGCGCAGCTTGCAGGAATGTCAGGACTACTTGCCATTGCCATGAAAGAGAGGAGGATACTGGTTACAAATTACTATAACCGTGCTGATCACAACGGTTGCAAAGGTGACAGCCCCTGCTTCTCTTCTAGATTTTTTTTTTTAAGTAAAGGCAGGAGCTCTGCCGCTCAATTAAGTAGGAAAAAAAGAGATTTATGTACAAAAAAAAAAAAACTCCCACAGAGGCACATAAAATGGTCTAAGGACCTAAAGATTATACACAGTGGGGAGCCAGGATCTGAATGCTGGGTATTCCGCGCACATAAAAAGTCGAAACAAATGTGCAATGGTAATCAAACTTGCGTGCTTGCCGTAGGGTTAGGCTCAGCGCCTCAGCCTCGTCCGATTGCCCGTGCAAGCACCGTCGCGCCGAGCATCGAGGGGAGCCCGGCCGGGAGGACGCGGGGAGGGGACTGGGGAGGGAGGCCGCGAGCGAGAGGACGCGGGAGGGGAGCGATCCGCGCCGCCGTTGGAGCCTGGAGCGTCGGAGTCACGAACTCGCGATGCGAGTCGGGGAGACACGGACTCACGAACAGCGGCAACAAGCAATACAACCTTTCCTTGTTTTGTGATTTGGTGGGCTGCTTTTCTATTGTGCTTTGGGCTAAATACAAATTATATCGTTATACAATACACTAATACATATATATGTGTGAATTGGCTTGTAGTCCGATGGTAGCAGACAGTCAGGTGGGGACGCTACCCACCGCGGTTCAAATCGCAGTCTTTCGAACATTTTTCCGGGATTTTTCCGGGATTTACGGCGTTGTGCGTTAAGTGGTAGCGGCGTTTCGGCATCCAGGCGCTTTATGGTGACTTCGAGAATCTCCGGATCCCGCTTGGCTTTCAGTTCTTGAGGAGGTGCTCATGGGGGGTAGGGTTTTGCGACGTGTGTTCATAGGGATGAGTGTGCGTGCGTGTGTGAGTGTCTGCGTTGTCTTTGTGTAATTCTCAAAAAAAAAAAAAAATACATATATGTATTTGCTTTTGTTCTCAAAATTTTGGGTATTCCATGGAATACTGAGGGGAATACCCTAAGCGCCGCCATGATGATTATACACATGTCATTTTGCTAGTTCATTGCCCTTGCCAATGCATTGCCCCCGTGCTTTTGCATTATGTCTTCTTTTTGTCATAGAGGCTACCCGTTGCGCCGTCTTGTGAACGTTTTTGAAGATCCTCCTATTCCTCTCCCTTCCATAGGTTCCAAACAATGTAAATGAAAACTCCATTGAAGCGCTTGCGTTCCTGCTTTGGCACCTTCCCTGCCATAACCTCCCACCAAGTGCCAATTGAGGTTAGGTCTTGTTGTGACAACTGTAAATCAAAAATTTTTCTCTTCGAGATTCTTGTTTTACATGATTATTATTAAATAAAAGTGTAGTGCTACTTATTACCTTTTCTACACACTGAACTTTGGTTGTACTGTATCTTTTAGGTGCCTCAAGATCTAGTTGGTCTTGCTACTTTTTTCGTGAGACATCTCCGGACTGCCGCAAGCGGGCTTTTGAGCTCATGCAAAGCAAAGCCTCTTGGGCTGATGGTACTGTAAAAGTGAAGGAGAACTATACCTCCAAGGAAATTTGGCTTGGACGCATACCTGGGTACAATATTTAGTTTGATGTGTCTTTTTTTAGTTCTGAAGTGTTAGTCTTTAACATACGGACGCCGTCGTTGCTAGGCGTATGAGTTCCTTTTCACAATTCTTCGCCTCTTTACACTGTTCACAATCCACATGTTTACTATTTGTCCCAGATATAGAATTTAGAGCTGATTCCCTATTGTTTACCCTTGCACGCTCCTATTTCCAAATGAATGCACTTCTGTAACATTTGTTGTACTGTAGGGTGTGGGGGAAACCTTGGAAATATTTGCAACCGACAACAGAGATAAATGGTAAATTGATTACAAATCATCGTAAAATGGATAGGAGATGGTGGGTAGCACAGGTGAGTATGGGCACTCTTTAGTCACAAGTTATATATCGTTTACATAAGAAAGTTGTTCTATTAAACGGCATGACAATTCTCAAAAAAACAAAACATGTTAAATTGTACAAAGGGAGTCTTACAGGTTCTTGTCCTAATCATAATTGTTTTCCAAAAATCTCACCTGTGTTTAACCTTCCATGCAGGCAACAAGGTATCTAATGAGGTTCCCGACAGAGTACATGTGCAGATTACTGAATGTCGCTAGGCACTCTGCATTTGGTTTGCAAGCAGCAAAGTTGGTTCTTCAGAATATTCAGGATGACTCACCAAAGGTTTGAAAAATCTGAAAATTGTTTTCTCGATGTCATGGACACATGGTGCGCCATGATTTGTTCAGATGTGGTAACATCAGCACCAATACCAATATTTAAAAAAAATGATTCAAAAGGTTTCACAATTGCAGGTTGGCACTACTAGAACCAAATCTGATATTGAACGTCTTGTCTGGTCAGACAACAAACCATATATACCACGGCCTCTTCTCAGCATGCATGTAAGAATGGGAGACAAAGCTTGTGAAATGGTGGTGGTTGGCTTTGAGGAATACATGGAGTTGGCTGGCAACCTGCGCAAACAGTTTCCAAATCTCAAGAACATCTGGCTTTCTACTGAAATGCAGGTATGTCAATTCCCTCAACCAGTGTAAATCATCTGTCAAGCCTAAGAGTTTAGTGTCATCGAATTAAACTTCCCTAATAATTTTGTATGCAGGAAGTTACTGAAAAAACAAAAGATTACCCACATTGGAGTTTCTACTTCACAAGCGTGGCACGCCAAGGTAGCAATGTGACCATGGCAATGTATGAGGCCAGTTTGGGCCGTGAGACTAGCACAAACTACCCCCTTGTCAATTTCATGATGGCCGCCGAAGCGGATTTCTTCATTGGCGCCCTGGGATCAACCTGGTGCTACCTCATCGACGGAATGAGAAACACCGGAGGGAAGGTAATGTCTGGCTACCTATCGGTGAACAAGGACCGGTTCTGGTAAGCGATATGATTCAAAGGCCACTTGCCTCACTGATCATCTTGTTGTAGCTCCACTGAGTAGAGTTGTGGCCTAGTTTTCTTGTGTATGTACAGTGGTAGCTAGCATCAATCGATGTAGCTTCTGAGGATCTGAGAGGACACCTTATGAAACTTCATGACTAAGTAGGAGAACGGTACCTTGTTATATCAAATCAGGTCCATATCTTTTGATCTGGTGTCCACTAAAAGCTAGCTAGCTCGATATGTTATCTCTTCTATTGGTCCAACTTATCGCGAAAAGAGGATGCACCTACTCTATTTTTCATTGGCGCACATAATGTTGTGGTACACGGGAGATCCAATTAAGAAAAAAATATACTAGTATGAAAGTAACAGCTAAACCATGTAGAAAGAAGTTGACATAGACAGGTTTCTAGCACCCTGAAAATTTTCTCCTCTTTGTCAACCATTTGATTTGTTGTTGGTCTTTTTGTTTCCCTTGAAAAGTTAGCAGGAGCATTGTGCAGTCGATGAAGGAGAGATTAATTTCTGATGGTCATGCATGAACCGTTGATTGATCACCGCAGACACTGAACTATAGCTGGCCATCTCCTGGCAGAGGAAAGGTTATTTGTTATTGGTATGCATGATCATTGATCCCATTCTGAAACGATCTTTCAGATGGAGATTCAGTGAACCGGTTCAAAGCCTATGTCTTACAGTGCGAAACTAATACCAAGTGGGTGATTTCTATATGGGCAAAGGACCACTTTCCTGGAAATGAGTGATGCTCCAGTTCCTGCTCAACCATCCATCCATTCATCCACTGCTCGTGAGTGAGAGGCAGATGATGACCTGAAAGGGACACTGTAACAGTACACTGAAGAAAAAGATGAACTGCCATCTATGTGACGTACGTAGTAGTGATGGAGTGCAACCCATCACAGGGCCAGGTAGTGGACACGAGCTCAATGCATTTCAGCTTGCTCCCCACTTTGAGGGAGTGGTGAGATTCCTTCTGGATCCCATCAGCTAGGGTGCCGTGCACGAACAATGGCGCACCCGGCTTGCATTTGGTGGTGGCGGCTTCAGGAAGGAAGGAGCCTTGCCCAGAGGAATCTGTTGACCTGATGATTCAGCTTGGATGGATTGGGGAAGGAAATGCAGGAACTGTGCAGAGTGGATGCAGATGCAGGGAGCTCTTTCGCGTTGCAGCAGTAAAAATGCACTACAGCATGGCCTGAATGGCAATGTTAGGTATCAGAAAGGTACATTCTGGCCATTGCCCTTTGGATGCCAATGCCATCCTTACCTGATTTATATGATGCCTCCCTACGAGTTACATACTAGTAGCCTAGAAATCCATGAAGCCCAACTTCCCCTTATCTGATGCTACATTGTTCTGGATTTTTGTGCCTGTTCATGGGAGCATGATTGAAGGTAAACCACTTTTTTGCTCTCACAAAAGGAGAAGCTGACATCAGATGCCTAGTAGGTTTTGGGGGCACCCAGCTGAGAGTGCGAAAATGCTCGTCTCTCTCGTGATACATATGGGTCATGTTGTTCAGAGACGCGCCATTGTTTTTCTTCTCCTAAAAAAGGTCAGCTCCTTGGTGCAAGAAATCCTGTTCTCTCTTAAAACTGACGACCTGTCCTGAACACATGGATAGGAGATCAGGTGACGAAGGTACCAACAGCTGCAGTCACCTTGGAAAAGACCCATGGTCAGCACAATGCATACTACGACCTCAGCTCTGAAAACTGACGACCTGTCCTGAACACATCCATCTCAAATCTGATCGTCAGTCTGTATCTCATCATCCCATGACAGTATGACACACACAAGCAGCAGCAGCAGCAGCAACAATAACAAAACAAGGAGAAATCAGAAGTGAAAAAAAAAAAAAAAAAGGAAAATAAAAGCAGGGAGGGAGAAAGAAGAAAATGTTGCTTTTTGTGACTTCTCTTCACAGCTGAAAACATCTCTCGTCTCATGTGCACCTTTTCCGTGTATCATCAGACCATCCAAAAGCAGTAGGAAACTGTTCCGGACAACAAAATAACCAACTGATAAGAAGATAGACGTCAGCATCCACCACTTCTGCAGTCAGGGCCTGTTAGGGCTTAATTAATTCGTCACTATGACTGTCAAAGCTCACAGGCCGCTGCAATGCCCTTTTTCTCTACCATGCAAATCAAATCGACAGATCATTTTGGGAACCAAGAGATTTGGAATTCAGAGATCTGTGTGATGGCGACCTGTTCAAGCCCACTAATACCTTCTTGCTTTCCAGTGTCAATGTCCATAATCGACTGAGCACACCAGCCTGTGCACTGCCCACTCATGGACCTTGGCTATGTACTACATTTATGCATCATCATAGTCTGTTTTCATTTTTTGTAAATGGCAATCATCTGTCTCCACTTAATTAGATCCTACATATATGCAAAGATACAATAAATTGAGCAGAAAGGTGTGTTCTATATAGTGTACTTGTCGATGCATACATCCAGGTAGGCATGTATGCAGCTGAAAGTATAAAAAGAGTTCCACTCACACAATACCCTAGATTAGGAAAACGCCACCCATGTATATATGCTCTTCTTTTCTGGGAAAAAAAAAAAAAAAGGCAATTCAGTGACCATCTAAGATGGCACTATGCGCTTTTTTCTCGCAAGAGTGTCAAAAAACGTAGTGTTTTATTGCTAAAAAAGAGGTTTAACATTATTAGTTTGGTCCATGTATCAAATACCACCTTTTCTCATGTAGCTATCAGTTGGAGCTTTGCTAAAAGCGTAAACGGCATCATTCAGGAATAAACCCTTGGTTGTTGTAATGGGAGAAAAACAAAATTCAGTTGGAGCAACATAGCTCACACAAATCTATGGACATCTCATAACCATGCCGCCTCAAATTATGTGCTGTTTACCAAACTCTGCAGCTGTGACAGCTACATTATGTAGAGCCAAAAACAGAAACAATATGCAGCGAAACTGAACTGAGAGACAGCAACGCAATTTGCGCGTTTCGCCCTCATCATGAGAAACATGAACTCGAAAAAATCCGGGGAAAAAAGATTGCTTTGGTTTTGTTGCATCCATCATTGGCTCCGACGATCCTCCGACGGATCTATCTTAATCGCAGCTCGCTAGCTTCCACAAACGTATGAAACTCTAACGGATCCATGCAGGATATCCTGACAAAAAGCCTGAAAGGTTTCCTCCAAAAAAAAGCCTGAAAGGATGCAACATTCTTAGGTGGAGTATCTTTAAGCATGCAAAAGCCCATATACTTACGTGAAGATTACAAACTCGTTAATTGGTAGGGGTATAAAGTTAACTTGTCATACATACACTGCAAATAATTTGGATAAATGAACTTTGGACCTAAACTTTATGCAGCCAATTCTTTTCTAAAAGGTAAAAAGAAAAAAAAAAAGATTTCAGTTGAAAAGGCAGTACAGCTCTTCAAGACAGTGGATCTCACATATCCTACCAATTCAAACACCACAAGAAATACAAGAATACGTCGTGCTGTGGGATCACACGTTCAAGGAACCAGTCTGCAGGAAGATGCTGAAGAGAACCCCATTCGATGGCAATGGACAAACGATGGAGAACAGACATCCAATAGTGCATAGGCAAATTCAGTTTCAAGGATCCTTCAGCAAGTTAAAGTTATCACATATTTGGAAAGCAGGGACAAAACCATTATGCTGGTTCTTTGCTTGGACACTCCTTCATAAAAAGTTTCAGAGTCAAGAATTTTACAAAGAGTGCAAAGCTAAATCGCCTAGCAGTATTATAAATTTCTAGAGTTTCAGAGTCAGGCTTTCTTGAAGCTGGGTCGATCGCCACTCCTCCGCTTCACGAACCACCTGACCTTGATGAACATCTCCTGGTTAGCCACAGCAAGTCTTGAGAACGTTCTACTTCCAAATGCATGCTCCAGGCGATCAGCAGCAGCAACGAATCGAACGACGGTCTCGCAGCCATTTCAAGCTTTTCCCATTGCATCAGCGAACAAGTCACCACTCTCAGGTTCTTGCCCACAGATAACACAATTAAGCGTTGCGTTTTCATCCTGGAGACCATGCATGTCTGTCTGATCAGCTAGCGGTCCGCAAGCGACGGTGAAGAGCGAGCCAAGAGAAGAACTTGACCCGTGGCGGTGACGGTGAAGAGCGCCCGGCCAGCAACGTCGTTGATCGGGCCGGCAAAGAACGCACGGCCGAGGTGGAGAAGGCCGAAAACTTGCCGTCGGGTGACCACCGGTACCTCCAAACGAATGAAGAAGCGATCCGCACGCAGCAGATCGAGTTCGACGCCACGCGCAGTAGCACCCCATGCCGTCCTTGACCGACCCTTCCTCCCCTCCCCTCCCCTCCTTGCCTTGGAGATCGCCGCGAACAAATTCGATCGGGGCAAACCAAAGCGGCAGAGCGATCCGACCGGCGGCCAGCTATCGGTCCAGAGCAGAGCAACGTCAAGACCCATCACCCAACGACGTTACCTTCGTGCTCACGGCTGCCGTCGCCCTTTTTACTTTCAGCCGTAGAATTAATCAATTATGTATGGCATTTGTGCTTTCTGAACTTACCCACTCATACATGTATGTTCAGAACGAAAACAAGGCGTGCACGAGTTAAATTCAGACTCACCCTGCAATAACAAACTTAAACTATGGACATTATACCTACCAATTACGTGCCTCCTGCTGTCCTGCGACCTCAAATGGAATAGGAGACAAGGCAACTTAGCCAGTGATGAGCCTAAACATGGCCCATACCAAGAGGCCAAGCAGGTATACAATATTCCAACACCAGCAGCAAGATAGTGGGGTGAAGCTTTCAGCAGGATCGATCAGAGTGGCCTTTTTTTTCTTATTTGTGTAGTAAGCATTGACCAATAAGGGATGGGATGGCTAAGGAGAAGGAAGAGCACTACTAATTGTTTGCAACCATATGCAATGATCTTTCCATTCTGAAAAAAAGAGGGAGGAAGCCTCTCAGCCTCTCTTTCATTTTGGGTCACACTTATTTTTGTGCTCGATCGAGTGGACACTCATGAAATGGCAGCAGCGCAGCAACAGGGCATAGGAAAAGGAGGCGTTAGCCAGTGTCTTGCAACGTTGGTGACTTGGTGAGGTTTCTTCAGAATTGTTTAAGCTATCTCTACAAGACTCCGATCCTCAGGCACCTTCAAGTTTGCCTTTTCTCCGGTCTGTGCTCAGTGACTAGGTTTCATGAAGCAGGATGAAGATTCCAGCGGAGAACAGGAACAAGGAATGATGCCTCATGCACATAGGCACTAGGCTGATGGGGCAGTTCACGGTTTTGACCCTGGCACAGGAGCACGTGTCAGCGTCAAGGAAAAATGGATAGGAATGTGCTTGGAGTGCTTCCATAACTGACAATGTGTATGCATACAGTATACTAAATCTGTTCTAAATTATATGATGTTTTAGCTTTTCTAGATACATTGTTTTTATATTTATCTAGACATAGTGTATATCTATGTGCATGGCAAATACAACGTATCTAGAAAAGTCAAAACGTCTTATAATTTGGAGGTAGTACATAGTTGCGACAATGTATGGACCCACTCGTCAGTTGTGCAGGGCAGATCGCATGCATGTGTTTGAACTAAGATATATGTTACCGTAAAAAAAAATGTCTGCTGAATATTCTTGTATCTTGTCAATGTACTCTCAAAGCCTTGTTTATTTCACCAAAATAATAAGTTGTGTGCACTTAGTTTCTGACGCGAGAGGGAAAAATAAAGTAATAAAGGAACAAGAGCAAATGATGCATTGTCCTTAAATTGATACATGTGAGCTTCAGTCTTATTTTTTTTAAACGTAAAGCTGCCAGGAGTTTTGCAAGAATTATATTAGTAGAGGAGGCATGTTTGCCCTAATTTAAACTCACAAAAGTGACGAACAGAGACAAAAAGTAACGAACGGCGTAAAACTGTACAAGGCCATGAATGGTCTTTCAGTCCTGCGACTTGCATTGCTGAATTAAGCTATCTATCTATCCATATGTTTGTTGCCTTTTGTGGTCTTTGCCGACTGCTGAGTGACTTTGGCTTGGCTCCCCAACATCTTCCTTTTCCAGCGCCGGTGCCCGGTGTGCCGTGCAGCGTGCATGCATACGCTCTGCTGCGATCCAATATTTGAACAAGTCAACTTTTCTTAATTTAATAAAGTCTAGAAAATGGTATCTATGTCTTTGTGTTAAGTTTTTGGACGTCTTTGAATGACCTCTTTGGGATGTCTTTGGATCATCATGTTTTTTTTTTTTAGTGGTCTTTAGCTAGAGCCTATTTGGAGGAATCTTGGCAAAACCACAATTTGAGAGAAGGATTTCAAAATTTCCATACAACACTACTACAGGATTGATTTTGCGAGGTGTTCGATTTTATTTTCGTGGCGGGCATTTGAGAAACCGCCACGGAAAATACTCTAATTAACCGTGGCGGTTATTTTTGATTAACCGTGGCGGTTTTAATAACCGCCACGGTAAATCAATTAACCGTGGCGGTTTTTAAAAAAACTGTCATGGTAAATGAAGCCCAACTAACCAGTCCAAAGAGCCCACAAAAAGCCCAAAACCAATCGAAATCGGGCTCATATAAATAGAGAAGGGGAGTCTTAGGGTTTCAGTCTCCTTGAACGGACACAATTTCTCTCCTCCCGTCACCCTCTCCTCCGTCCGCCCCTCTCCTCCCATCTTCTCGGCGCCCGGCCTTCGGTCCCTTCCCGCTTCACCTTCTCCTATGCCGGCGGAGGCCAGCACCACGGCAGCCCTCCTCCATAACCGTTGGCGGCAGCGAGGGCTGGGCGGCGGCTCCCTCCCCAACGCTGGGCGGGCTGGCTGAGCTCAGCGCGGCGGCGCTCCGTGGTGGCTCTGGGCGGCGAATCCCGGCGGCGGCTGCGGCGGATCCGGCCTGCAGCGCCGGATCAAAGCGGTGGCGCGAGCGACGGGCGGCGGGGCGGTTGCAACCCGGCGGGGCGGCATGGATCCGCTGATCCGGGCCCGAGCAACGCTGATCCGGCCATCAGCGTCCACGGCGGTGCGGCTTTCGAAACCTACGGCGCCGATCCGCCCCAAATTGCCGCGAATCCAGCCCCGCTGGGCGGATCCGGGGGTCCCTGTCGGCGGATCTCGCAAATGGGAGGCACTCCGGGCGGCGCTCCCGGGGCGGCGGCGGCGGATCCCAGCCGCCGGGCGGCGGAGCTTCGGCACCCTAACCCTAATGGGCCCGATCACGGGCCGCCCGCCGGATCTGGGCCCATTAGGGTTAGGATTTGGATTTTTCTTTTTTTATTATTTTTTCTTGATTTTTGGTGGCGGGCATTTGGAAACGCTAGAAAACCGCCACGCAAGTTCGATCGATTTTTCGTGACCCTCTCTCGGTGGCGGTTCTAAAACCGCCACGAAAATAAAAAAACCGCCACCTAAGTTCATTTGTCTAGTAGTGCAAGCTTTTTTCTTTTTTTTTTTCTTTTTTTTTTTTTTTGCTTGATCTCTTTGAATTTTTATAGTTTTTTAGATTATTTGAAATTATTTTGTTTTTTTTCTTGGAGGTGATTCTGGCGGCAGGTTGGGGCGAGTTGTGACAGTTAAACTTAAAATTTGATTGGTTCCTAAGAAAACATAGAATCACATTCTTTTAAGGCCTCGAGGGATAGGAATGGGGGTTTTTTTTTTTTTTTGACAACTAACAACTTTATAGATTAAGCGGACATATTACAATACAGAGCTTAAGAGAAGACGTATTACAACTAGGTCCACCGACCAAAATACAACCGAGGAAACTGCAGCGAATAAGGCGAACTCGCCCACGATAAGCTGATGTGTCACGGAAAGCGAGGGGCAATTTGGATGGAACGACCGCGCCATGCGCCGGTTGAAGGAGGGACGATTGAGCCGTAGATGAAATGCATACGGACAACCAAGTATGTGTAAAAATCTCTTCGCCCGACGGTACATGATAAGGCTCGGTGTCAAATCTCTTCGACGGCAGTACATGATAAGGCTCGGTGTCGAATCCCCGGTAGAGACAAAATCTAGTTTCGCAAGAGAAGTACTAGTAGGGCTGTAGCCCGTGCGCGTGGCTAAAAGAGAGACATGCATTGCATGCATACGGATGCCTCCGATCTGGTACGGTACGGTGCCACTCCTCATTGTCAAATATAAAGGTACGGTACGCTGCGCTCACTCCTCATTGTCAAATAAACATGAAATTCGATTTTTTTTTTTTCTATGTTATAAATTTATGCTTTATCTATAATAAAATTATTTGTGGTCTAACGAGCATGACATTTTGCTATAGTTGAAGCATACAATAATTAACTTACCATAAAAAAATTTCACTACAATTAGACTATAGGAGCTGCAACTATGAGTTATTCCAATTAATTGTAGATAAAATTGAATTTTCCAATTGATATAGAAGTACAACAAAAACTTACCCTATTATATGTTCGTTGTGTAGATCTACTCATGTAGAGTCCAATAAAGTTGAATTTTTTATTTTATAGTTTTTTTCTATGATTTACTATGATTTTCAAAGATTCGGCGAGTAAATAAATTTAAAAAAAAAAAAAAAACAAAACCACCGGCACAACAAAAGCCGCCATCCAAAATCTTCTAAAGGCGTAATTTGATCGGTTTTGAAAAATTCATAAGTAAAATAGACGGTTTCATTTGTCAATGTCACTCGAGTTTTTGACCGTTTGAGATTTGTCCTTGATTTGATCCTGGCCTTGAGTTTCCATGAGTTCCGGGAGAGGTACTAGTGTGCGCGTGGCTCAAAGAGAGACATGCATTGCATTTGCATGCCTCCGTCCTGGCACGGCGGCACCGTGCGCTCACTGCTCATTTGTCACTACTCAAGAGGAAGAGGAAGACTCCGAAAAGCTTGGCAACGGTCGCAGGTTTCCCGCTTGATTGCGTCGCTTGGCACCGGCCGGGACATATCAGCCAGATCCAACACGTACCTACGATGATCGATGTGCCCATGCCGTGCGTAGCATAATGTTGTACGTCGTCGTATGTGGTTGCAGCGCGTTTAATTTTCGGTTGCGGGAAAGCTCTGGACGCTACAACTTCACCAGTCACACACGCAGCACACTCACACACAGCTCCAACGGTTTTTATATGATGCACAAGATTTTTTTTTTTTTTTTTTGCCACGTTTCGCCGATCGAGCCCGGACAGTTTGCAGTCAATATTAATAAGTAATTCACAGAAACAGAAACGTTGGGTCGGGTGTGCTTAAAAATCGATTACAAACTGGGGCCCGCTTGTCAGTTGAGCGGGACATGAACAGGTCCAGGCACGACGCCTGCTCTCAGTCACTGTACGTCGTTCACCGTGTGTCACCATCCGAGTTGTTGTATATACTCGACTCCGATCCGCTTTTTCACCTCTTGCTCGTGTTCCCATCCGCCGGCCTCTGAAAAACACAGACACACACACACGCTTGTTGCCTGCTAAAATCCGTGTGAACGCAACAGTAATTAATCAATCCCAAGAAAACTAACCATCGATCATGTAATTGTTAATTAGTACAGAAATAATCTAGCTAGCTATATAAAAAAAGGACCGCAGGTGCGCATGCTGTTGCGGCGTCACCGCCACGTCAGATCGAGCCTCACCTCGCCGGGCCGGCCAGCCGGCCTGCTGCACTGCATGCACCACGAGTCCACCACCACCACCATCGGCGTCGGCGATCCAACATGCGATCGAGATGTGTAAAGCACATGCAGCAGCATTGGTGCATTACACGCATGCACCATCGATATGCAGTGACCTGTAACTGTAACGTACCGTACCTAGCGCACTGCACTGCACTAGCAAAGGATTGTTTAACTTAATAAGAGTGGTTTACGGCACCAGTAATATATCCTGCATCCGATCGATCGATCATCCTTAGCTACCTCACGGTTTGCACACACGCAGGTGATGACGATGAGCACTAGAGCAGGCGTTGCGGTGCGGTGCGTTGCGTTGCTTGAATATAGAGAGACCCAGTCAGGCCTGCTCCTGCTGAATTCCTGGCACGCATTGCAATGCCAATGCCATCCATGGATGAATCCACCTGTCTTTTCGGCAGAAAGAAGATGGCTGCACGAAAGCAATGCAAAACGCCCGCCACTTTCCTTTCTTGTGCCAACAAACAAATAAAAGCGACCACCGCCGGCCTCATTGCAAAACTCAACTCCATCTGACTCAACCAAGTAAACTCATCACTATCTATCTATATACATACACATTTTTTCTTCTTGTCTGGGAAATACGCGTGAAGTCGCGTTCTAAAAAAAATTAATATCTGCGTCTATATTTCTTTCGGCGGCACGCGGCATCTATCTATACATTGAGCGCGTGGAACGCGCGACCGTAGAGATCCAAGACATTCTCCATTTCTCAAAATTCTATATTTCTTTCGGCGGCACGCGACATCTATCTATGCATTGAGCGCGTGGAGTGTGCGACCGTAGAGATCCAAGACATTCTCCATTTCTCAAAATAATATATGTCAATCTACACATTGTCTTTTTTTTCCCTTCTTCGCCTAATAGAAAACACGCAAAGCTTTTGCCGCCTTTTGGAAAAAAAAAGTCTACACATTGGCTCTGTGACTGCACGCGACCGAACCGACCGATCATCTCAGAGACTAGAGACATTCCATTTTGTAGAAAAAAAAAAAATCTCTATATATATTGTTTTTAAAAATAATCAACTTGTCTGTTGTATTAAAAAGTAGAAAAACCCGAGAGAATATGCGCGGGAATCGAAGACATTCCGTTTTTCTAACAAAATCTATATCTATACATACATAGATACACAAAAGAAATATGAAATATTAATATTTACATACATATAACATATGTTGGGGCAAGAGAGTGAGTGCATTGGAAGCTCGATCTCTCCACTAGAAGCAGGAAGGAGGAGAAGGATGCATCCACAATGCACATTCCCCTTTGGTTTGGTTACCTTTCTCCCTCCACCTAATATTGTTATCCCCTGGCTGGGCTGCCGTTGTATGCAGTGCAGCACCACGCACAGGCGCACTAGCTAGCTCTATCTCTCTCTCTCAGAGCGAGAGAGCGGCAAGGCACGCTTCGTCTTGCTCCGTCCTCGATTTCCATCTATATAAGCCGCGTGCGCGGCAGGGTTGCTTCCGCCACCACTCCTGCCTGTCCCTGTCCCCCAGCCCGGCCGGCCCTCTTGCTCCGCCTGCTGATGTGAAAGAGGCCCTCCGATCCGGCCGGTAAGCAGGGACGCCAGGCACGCCTGCCTGCCTGTGCATACTACTACATATACATACGGCGGCAGGTGACGGTCGCGGAGGATGGTGAAGTTCTCGAGGGAGTACGAGGCCAGCATCATCCCCGAGTGGAAGGCCGCCTTCGTCGACTACAAGGGCCTCAAGAAACTCGTCAAGAGGATCAAGATCGCCCGCCGCGACGCCGCGCCGCTCCTCGCCGCCAGCAGGGAACCTTCCGGCGGTGCCGCCGGAAGGAGTAGCAGGGACGCCAGCTACGGCTTCTCCGTCCTCGACCCCGTCCGCGCCCTCGCCGCCCACTTCGCCGCCACGCCGCCGCCGGCCTCACCAGTACGTCGTGTCGTGTCGTGTCGTGCCTTCTGAGTGAGTAGAAATACGTACGGCGGCGGCGGCGGAGTGTTTGCTGACGCGCGTGTACATATATACGTGTGTTTTTGCTCGCAGACGCAGGTGGCCGACGACGACGGCGACGACGACAGCTTGAATCGGATTCGGGCGAGCTCGTAAGAGCCACGGACAAGCATGTAAATATACACACACAGCCGTCTCTCTCCATACAAAAATAATAATCTAGCACTTGCATGCATGCCCAGGCTCGATCTGTTTGTCAATTAAATTATATATTATTAGAACAAAGAAAAACAATTATATTTGTTTGAGCGCCGAGGCAACGTACGAGCTGCGACTGATGCCTGACATGTCTGTGCAGGAGCAGGAGTTTCTGGAGAAGGCGGACGAGGAGCTGGAGAAAGTGAACAGGTTCTACGCGGCGCAGGAGGCGGACATGCTGGCGCGCGGCGACGCGCTCATCGAGCAGCTCCGCATCCTGGCCGACGTGAAGCGCATCCTCGCCGACCACGCGGCGGCGTCACGGCGCGGGCGTTCGCGGCGGACGGCCTCGTCGCCGCCGCCGTCCGTGAACGGGTCCAACAGCGGCCGCCACCTCCTGTCCTCCCCTTTCGTGGTGGCCTCGCCGCAGTCCATGTCAGGTAGGTGAGGTGGACCGACCAAAACGTCACGTCGGCACTGCACGTCGTCACATGAACCCCACCCCACCCTTTCGTGGTGACCTGACTGCTGACAGATGGACGTTCTCGCAGACGGGAGCGTGGAACTGCAGCAGGCGCGCGTGGCGGAGGGCGCGGCGGTGGCGGAGGAGGTGATGGCGGCGCTGGAGCGCAACGGCGTGAGCTTCGTGGGCGGCGGGCTGGGCAAGGCCAAGAAGGACGGCAGCGGGAAGCAGCTCATGGGGCGCGCCGCGCTGCTGCAGCTGCCGGCCACCGTGCGCATCGACATCCCGCCCACCAGCCCCGGCCGGGCGGCGCTCAAGGTGTGGGAGGAGCTCGTCAACGTGCTCCGCAAGGACGGCGCCGACCCCGCCGCCGCCTTCGTCCACCGCAAGAAGGTGCAGCACGCCGAGAAGAACATCCGTGACGCCTTCCTCGCGCTCTACCGCGGCCTCGAGCTCCTCAAGAAGTTCAGGTACGAGTAGTATAGGCAGCTGCAAGAATGTCTCTCGTCACGTCACTTGCATGTTCACTTCATCTCACTACACGTCTGCTCTGTACGTTGCTGGTGACGCAAGTTTTATCTCCAAATTTGAGAAACTTTGGAGGGACAGCATTTGAGTGAGTGAAGCACGTACTACACCGGAGCCATGCACTAGCAACTAGTTTATTCTATTTTACTAAACCTGTCCCTTTCTTCTGTTGTTAATTCTAGCAAGTGTAGTTTATGGAGCATGTTATTAGCAGACCTGTCCTTTTCTCATGTTGTTAATTCTGGCACTTTTTGTTGTGCGGTTATGGATTGATAAGCCTTTTGTTTTGTTTCATTTGTGTGTGTGTGTGGATGGATGGACGGATGCAGCTCTCTCAATGTAAAGGCATTCACCAAAATACTGAAGAAATTCGTCAAGGTGCGTACTGCGTCTCTGCTCAACTAGCTAGGCATCATCATATATGTGTTCTTTTGAAATGGATGGAGTACAAGAGAGAACAACCTCCAAATAGGCAGAATAAAGGGAACTGGTGCATTACTAAACACATGTGCTACATGAATATATATGGATAGATTCATCCCTTATTAAAAGACTATTTAATAGTCTGATATTTTAGTAGCATATCATGATTTGTACCAAGAATTCAGATGCCACACACAACTGACGAGAAACAAATTCTATGCGTTCCAGGTGTCGGAGCAGCAGCGGAAAAACTGACCTGTTTTCAGAGAAGGTGAAGAGGTCGCCGTTCAGCAGCTCTGACAAGGTACCTTCCAATCCATCCTACTGGAATCTGATGAGCATGCTACACTTCTCTGAAGAAAGCTAGTAGTATCTGGACATGGAATTTAGTTTACCCTGGTCTGGTCGAGCAGGTGCTTCAGCTGGCAGACGAGGTGGAGTCCATCTTCTTGAGGCATTTCGCGGGCAACGACAGGACGGTGGCCATGAAGTACCTGAAGCCGCAGCAGCCCAGGAACACCCATATGATAACCTTCCTCGTAGGCGAGTGGCCGCCCCTAGCTTATAAGACTGAGTTAACTGATATAATAAGGGATTGGATTTTCTCAATCTGGTGGAGTTGCTCTTACTGTCTCTTTTTGTGTGGTTTCAGGCCTATTCACAGGCACATTTGTGTCCTTGTTCATCATATATTCAGTTCTAGCCCATGTCGCCGGCATTTTCTCTTCTACTGGAAACACAGCCTACATGGAGATTGTTTACCATGTCTTCAGGCAATTTCTGAATCCAACTCTTCAGGCTTTAGCATGTATAGTACAATTTTGACTCCAAAATTAACATTGCTGACCTGACGGCCTTTTCTTCTGCAGCATGTTTGCACTCATCAGCCTGCACGTCTTCCTGTATGGGTGCAACCTCTTCATGTGGAAGAGCACCAGGATCAACCACAACTTCATATTCGATTTCTCCTCCAGCACTGCCCTGACGCACCGGGACGCCTTCCTCATGTCGGCATCCATCATGTGCACCGTCGTCGGAGCGCTGGTCGTCAACCTGTTCCTCAGGAACGCCGGGGCAACCTACGCCAATGCATTGCCCGGGGCACTTCTGCTTGTAAGAAACACAGGCCGTTTGGACAGTCTGTTTTACTGAAACATGCACAACGTGTACTAGTTTCAGAACTCAACCACATTCTGCCTCTGTTTCAGCTGTCAGTCGGGGTTCTGTTCTGCCCATTCAACATCTTCTACCGCTCAACGCGCTACTGTTTCATGCGCGTCATGCGCAACATCATACTCTCACCATTCTACAAGGTAAGGGGCCTCAGAATTTAGAGGAACACTGTCTGTCTGTTGGAAACATCTATCTGATGTACCAGGATGCCTTATAATGCAGGTTCTGATAGCAGATTTCTTCATGGCTGACCAGCTAACCAGCCAGGTAGACTGCTCAGCCGTTTATTTAGTAGACATGGAGCATCACAGTGCAGGTTCTCATGAGTCCAAGTGTCTTATTTTCCAGATCCCCCTGTTAAGACACCTCGAGTTCACGGGGTGTTACTTCATGGCTGGAACTCTTGGAGCTCACGCACATGGAAGCTGTACCAGCAGCTCTGTATACAAAAATCTGGCATATGTGCTTTCCTTCCTGCCATACTACTGGAGAGCAATGCAGGTATACATTGAATCTAGTGGAAATACAGTACTAACATTTTAGCAATCTGCTCAGATTAGTTCAAACTAAATGCTCTGCTCCTATATGTTAGTGTTTGAGAAGGTACCTGGAAGAAGGTCATGACATCAACCAACTTGCCAATGCGGGCAAGTACGTATCAGCAATGGTAGCAGCTGCTGCTGTTAGGTTCAAGTATGCTGCGACACCGACACCATTCTGGATGTGGATGGTTATAATAGCATCTACAGGCGCCACCATTTACCAGCTCTACTGGGATTTTGTCATGGACTGGGGCTTCTTAAACCCCAAATCTAAGAACTTCTGGCTCCGAGATCAACTCGTCCTGAAGAATAAGTCGGTCTACTATGCTTCCATGGTACTATACATTGTTCACCGATTTTTCAATACTACTGAGCTGATTTATGGACATCTAAGTTCAGTAGCACTAACTTCTTTACAACACAGATGCTCAACCTTGTGCTGCGCCTAGCCTGGGCCCAGAGTGTAATGAAACTCCATCTTGGTATGGTGGAGTCTCGCTTGCTGGATTTCTCACTCGCTTCACTGGAAGTTATCCGGCGAGGGCATTGGAACTTCTACAGGTAATTGGGTGCATGGAAGAATTAGTAGAGAGCTGCAAACATTAGTTCCAGTTTAGATGTTTAGCTATAACCTGATATATATTGATCTTATGCAGGCTGGAGAATGAACACCTAACCAACGCTGGAAAGTTTAGAGCAGTGAAGACTGTCCCATTACCATTCCGTGAACTTGAAACCGATTGATAAAGACAACGATAAGAACTTGCCAGCATGTTCCCAGTATGAAAGGAATTTAGGGGGGGGGAGAGTTCCAGTAATGGATGCGCTGCCGCTGCTAGTGCTTGCGCAAGAATTGGTGTTTAAGTGGTAATAAAACAAATCAGAGAGCATAACTGCACAAGACCAAGACGTTGCAGATTTTAAGCTGGAATAAGCTCTGACGGTGCACTGTAATTGAGGTGACAGGGTACATACAACATGAAGCGTTCTGGCCAGGAATGATGATGCGGATGAACTTACCGGTCGATTGAGGATTGTTGCATTTTAATCGACTAACAAGATCTGAATTTTGTTGATCATTAAGTTATGTGAATGTATCTAGGAATTGATGGCTCAAAAATATTGCATGAAAACATGTGGTAGCCAAGCAGAATTTGAATCATGTTTCCATAAATAGTGTTTCAACCAAGAGCTGAGAAAGAACATAAAACATGCAAGGCACAAAATTTTTTAAAAAAAAGGTACAGAAGAGTGAAAATAATTTTGCAGGGGGCAAAAACTAGATAATATCTGCCATTACAGTGAAAGCAAGATGCTTGACACGGCAGATGACACCACAAATGAAGCATAAAAAAGGTACATATATTACAGGGCACACGTTGCACACAAATAAACATTAAATAGCTAGCTACAGCCTACAAGTACCTCCAATGTGCTGGGCGATCTCTTGAGACGAGAAGAACCCTTTGATGATGAGTAATCAAATGTAGGACAGTACAAATCATCAGGGCCAATAGCTTCTCTCACTCCAATGGTGTTTCCACGGTCAAAAGCTATAGGTTGGCTGCATATCTTCCTTAAATGTGTCAAAGGCAAATAGCCCCATACCACATGCAGCCAAGACAAGATTTGAGTCGCCCCATACTTGGGTTATCGCAGAGTGATGGATATGAGCGTTGAATTCTGGTAACTCATAGGTGGCCACAAGTTTCCCCTTTCTCAACGTAGTATTGCTGAACTCGTGATCTCAACCCTCCTTTTATTTGCAGCCTTCCTTCTGTGCTACCAATAAATACTGAGTCTCCACGTGAGAAGATTGAATTTGCTGTGCCGCCGTGTCTTGCTATCTTAAGCCCAATGCCAGAAGGTATACGAAAATCAAA
Source organism: Hyparrhenia diplandra (assembly GCA_015847255.1). Taxonomy (NCBI): domain Eukaryota; kingdom Viridiplantae; phylum Streptophyta; class Magnoliopsida; order Poales; family Poaceae; genus Hyparrhenia; species Hyparrhenia diplandra. The sequence continues at coordinate 53,725 of JADLZK010013022.1, forward strand.
TATATTAACACTTTCCTGTGTGCTGAAAACACCATCGTTGCCTTCCACCTCAGATGAACTAACCCTGCAAAGACACACACACACACACACAAGTAGGTGTTTAATGATTTGACCAGGGCGGATGTCACAGAATATATGTTTGTACATCTCTTACAGATAATCAGATATGTCATCAACAGCATGACAAGATATTTGCTAATTTACATAATAAGTAGTAGGTCATGCCTAGCATCTCACAAGTTTAATTGGAAGCAGCTTTTTAAGAAGGAAGTTAAACTTCACCTCTACAGGCTACCACAGTGCAAACATTTGTTAGTGATGAATTGGCTCAATAATTTGTAATATTTTTTTTTTTTTTTTTTTTTTTGCCTGTGTGGCACCCCTCTCCTCCTCCCTTTTCTCTATAGGTGAGCTTAGGTAAGCTGTTTTCTTCCTTATGCACCCAGCTAACTGTTTTGTATGCAAACTTATTTATAGTTATTTTAATATTCTACAATGGGGAGGATGTCTCCACAGTTTTCCTAAAACAATAATGTTGATACTAAAAAGATGAAAAATTGCAAGTTTCAAAAGCACAAGTTGAAGTAAACTTGACAGCGTCTTTAATATCGCCTAATACTTAGTGCACTTGATCTAATGTAAGGTTTACTGATTTACCTTTGACGCGCTCCGCCGCCCACCTCAGCATCAGTGTTATTCACATGAAGGCAGTACACTTTCTTACCAGAAGCAACAGACAACAAGGGTTGTGGGTTAAGCGAATTCACATCCCACAACCCTATTGATTCGCTCCCAGCAATTACTACTTTCCCCCGGCTACGCCATTGTAGTGGACTGGAGTATTCCATTCCCATTACTGGATTGCTAACTTCCCATTTCATCACAACATCACCATCACGTATATCATAAGCTGTGACCATCTTTTTTGCTTGCTAGCAGTAGAAAGTAGGAGAGGTCCGACGGTTTATACCACCATTGCTGCCTTTCTGCATTAGACAGCGCAGAGCTGGATCTTGATGAACCTACATTAGAGAGAGCGCCAAGAATAGCCCGGGATGTTGGAGCAAAAGCTTGAGAAGCTTCCTCCTCAACATGAAATGATTTTACTTCTCTGGTATAGTAATCCCAGCTGCAAAACCCAGGCTCCAGTGCATTCCCAGCTGATGCAGCAACAACATATCTACCAGAACATCCATCTACACCTGGGGCACGAATCAACCAGCAATCGCCCACATATTATTTGAGACCATACTGGGAGGCTTGTACTCAGATTTGAACTGCATCAATTCAATTGAAAGTAGTGAGCAGTCAAGGTATCTAATTAAATGTCAACCAAAACTGAAAATGGAACAAATAACCAAATACCTCATGGTTTGCAATGTCATAATAGGAGCACGTGCCATCACCATGAGCAAGAAGAACAGCTTCCCCCTCTGAAACAAACCATCCACCAGTTGAAGACTTGTTTCCTATACCTGATAACTGACTATTGCATGACTCCTCAGTTTCTTCTTGTAACATCATGGAGGACTTGTTTTCCTGATCATCAAATTCTTCTAGCTCCTCAGTAGCAAGCAATTCAATTTCATCCTTACGATTGGGACCAACTGGGTTCTTTGAGCTGCCTTGGCTTGATGTCTTGCTTGTAGCATCTGCTACTTCGCATATCTTATTCTTTTCCAATTTCTTAGCTCGACGATCCTTGAAGAAATCATTTTCTTCACCATCTAAAGAAGCCAGAAACTCCATGGCTATACTGTTCTCGTCATCTTCAGGGTTAGATGCAGCAGGTCTTGTTTTCCCAATGCAATCTTTTCTTCATATCCACACATGACTCCTGTTGAGTAGCAGTTGAAGATATGCGACCCCTCAGCAATTTGTGGTGTGGAAAGAACCTTGCCTCCAGCTCATCAGCATTCAAGCCTTTTCCAGCTTGCTTCAGGTCAACTGCCTTTGTAATGGTACATTTTTCAGCAGTTTCAGTGTGAGAGCTCTCACATTCACTGCTATCAGCAGTACCCAGCTGTATCTTATTATCATCCTTCACATGAGAAATTGCCTTCTCAATGGCAGTAATTTCCTTCTGGATATTTGACAATATCTGCTTCTCGCTCGTCCGGTTGTTCTCATCGAGCATTTCTTTGGTTTTCTTGATATCAGTAGCAATCTTCTGAACCCTCCCTTCCAGTGCAGCTAATTTCTCATGAAGTTTGCTTGGGTACCTGTTCATAGCAGACATGGGTTTTGCTGACCCTCCTTCCCCACCTGCAGCCACCTTCTCAAAAAAACTCTTATCCTGTCTGCCAATTTTCCCTTTTCTTCCTGCTTCCTGCCTTCTTCACTATTCTTTTGCTGTTTCCTTATTGGATCAGGGACATCATTTGAATCCACCACATGGACAGTGAAAACAGGGATGACAGAAGTGTTGCCTATCTCATCATCCTTCTGGGTGGCACAACATTCCACCGATTTGGAAGAAGCTTCTCCTGGATCAGCTTTTTTGGTATGCATCTCCTTCACCAATTTATTGGGGGCCTCTTTCTTCATATTGATTTCTTCACCTGCCTTTGCCTTCGAATCAGAACCCTCTCTTCGCCCCCAACATCTTAGCATTGCTTCTTCATATTACTCACGAATGCATCTGTTTTCCCTTTGATCTCGTCACTTTGCTTGGACACATTCACACCAAGCTCTCTCTCTTTTCCCACTGATCTGCTTGGCCTTTGCATCAAAGCTCTCCCTTTTCCTGCCAATCTCATCGGTCTGCCTCCCCTTGGCATCAAGGCCATTTCTTTTCCTGCTGATCTCATCCGACCCCTTGGCCTTCGCATCAAACCTCTCCCTCCTGCCAGTGTCATCACCACCAGGGCCAGCACTCCCCTCTCCTAGCCTCGGAGGCCCTGGATCCAACAACACTAACCGACCTCCTTCCTTTCTCTACAGAAGAAGCCCTGATCGCACCACTAACGCTCCGCCGCAAGCCTGCCTCAACCACGGGATCCTTACCGATGGAAGGCCTCCCCAGCAGCACGGGAGCCCTGAGGTTGGAGACGAGCTTGGACGACTCCACCGAGCTTTGGATCCTGCTGGCCCGCGGCAGCGACGATGTGGACCACCGCACGGCGGAGGTGGGCTTGGACAGCTTGGACGCGGTGTTCTCCTTCCCGGCGCCGGCGGCGGTCGTCCGACGGACGGATGACGATGGATGAGAAGGGCTTGGGGGTGAGCGGGCGGGTTGCCGCGGCCGTCGCCGTGGCCCTGCCGCCGCCGCCGCGATCCTTGAGGCGGAGGACATAGCGGGAGGCGATGCAGGGCTGGCTAGGGTTTGGGGGATCCGGGGAGCCGGAGATGGGACAAGAGGAAGGTCGCTTTGATTTGGATTTGGGAATGGTTGGTTGATTTCAGATTTAGAGCAAGTTTAATGGTTTAAATCAGCATTAGAATTTAAATGCTGGCTAAATGAAAGTGGCAAGCCCACAAACAAACAAAGACATCTGATAGGCTTATTGGGAGGCTTAAAAGAGTCTTTAAATAATAATGCTCCAACGTATTTAATACTTTGCATATGCATACCATCACTGTGGATACATCTTTGTGGCCTTTCATCAAGCAACATAATAAGAATTCCATTCGGTCACTAGCCATAAAAAAAAAAAACATGGTTCTTTAGCTTCTTGATAATACGTTACGTTGCACACATAACCTAATGGCATACGGTACCATGACACCAATACTTAAGCATTACAGAAGTTTTTCTGAATAATAAAACATTAAGCCAATTCAGTTCTCGGCATACAAGCCATTGATTATTGATCTAAACGGCGACTAAACGACGACCAAGGAACGATAAAGGTTGGATCCTCAGTAGAGCAGAGCAGCCAATTGATTTCCATCCTCAGTAGAGCAGAGCAGCCAACTAATTTCCATCAAGTCAGGAGCAACACTGCAAGTTAAGAAGCACTAAAATTATATGTTGAGTTCAATATAAACAGATTCGATTAATCTGAGGGGAACAATCATCATGCCATTAAAAATTATATTTGACAAAAGCATACCTGTAATCACCAACAACGACAATCGTCACACCATGAAGAAGACCTGAAATAAAACATGTATTAATTCTATTATGGTCATGCTTTGTTAATTGAAAAAGGAAAACAAAAATATGCAACAGTCTTGTACCATGATTAACTTCGGCGCCTATTTCTAAACCTATGCCATATGTGCTCGATGAGATCATTTTTCAGTTGGGTATGTTGCGGGCCGAGAATGGAGAGCGGCTTTTCTACGCAAAGACGTCTTTGACACACAAATTGCCACCAACATTCACTTGAGGGGGAGGTAGAACAATTGATGCCCCCGGACTCTCATTCAAGTTAATCCGGATGGTCGCATCTTCTTTCTCATCTTCCACTATCATATTGTGGAGAATCACCACGAGCTAACATGATCCTCCCAACACTCTTGCGCTTCCACGTAAGTGCAGCCCGACGAACAATTGAAAACGCGGATCTGCGGTACCCGAAAAGCACGCTCCACATCTTTCCCTTGCCCCTTCGATACTCGGCCAAAAAGCTTATGCTTCTCGGTTTGGGAACCAATATACTTTTCATGAACGCAGCCCATTAGGGTATATACCATCGCAAGATAGTAACACGTGTTATACTCATTACCATTGGTGAAAAAATGAACTTGAGGGGCTTCTCCCTTTAGTGCATCAAAAAGCGATTGGAGGCGGTTCAACACATTGAGATCATTGTTTGAACCCGGCAACTCCAAAGAAAGCATGCCATATCGTAGATCTTGGGAAGCAACGGCTTCAAGAATTATTGTTGGTACTCGTAGTCACCACGAGTGAATTGCCCCTCCAAGCTAAAGGACACTTCTCCCCGGTGCCAATGCATGCAATCTATACTACCTAGCATTCCGTGGAAACCACGTGACTCGTTAACCCGAAGTATGCGCTCAATATCCTCACGTGTGGGAGGCCTCAAGTACTCTCCGTTTGAACACCTCAATCACACCCTTTGCAAACTTGTCCAAACACTCTAATGCGGTGCTCTTTCCAATCTTAAGGTACTCATCAAGGGCATCGGCGGGAGAGCCATAAGCTAGCATGCGCATGGCTGCCGTGGCACTTCGTAATGGTGAGAGACCTACTCGACCAAAGACAATCGTCCTATAAGTGAAATAGGGAGACCACTTTGTCCAAGGGAGTTCACAATGCGCAAGAAGAGGCGCCTATTCATACGAAATCTAGTACGAAACATACTCTCGAGGGGTAGAGTGGATTTTCAAAGAAAGTAGTCCTCCACAAGACGCCGATGAGCACCCGCATGATCCCTAGGAATGCTCCTTCTTGGACCACACTTTCTCTTCGACACCCGACCGATATTTTAGCCTTGATCTTGATGAAAGCCTCCTAGCAAAAAGAGTCTAGGACACTCGCTCAAAGAACATACTCCCTAATGATTTTGGATGGGGCTAGATCATCGGAATCATCCGAGTGCGAAGATGGATCTCGCCATAGAGAGTGAGGCGGATGGAGGAGAAGGAAGGTAGATATGGTTGATAGAAAGTGAAGGTGGGAAGGTGGCATTATATAGATGTGCTCTGTTGCATTAAATAATTTTCGAAATTAAGTTGGACTGGGGCTGTTAACCACCCCAATAGATTACAAGGCATTATGGATTTGTTGACTTGACTACCCCATACAGATTACAAGACAATTTACTCAATTTCGAAATTATATCACCGATTACAAGGCATTGTGGACTGTAGACTTGACCACCCCATACAGATTACAAGACCATTTACTTAATTTCGAAATTAAATCACCAGATTACAAGGCATTGTGGTCTGTAGACTTGACCACCCATACAGATTACAAGACCATTTACTTAATTTGAAATTAAATCACCAGTTACAAGGCATTGTGGTCTCAGTAGACTTGACCACCCATACAGATTACAAGACCATTTACTTAATTTTGAAATTAAATCACCAGATTACAAGGCATTGTGGACTGTAGACTTGACCACCCATACGATTACAAGACCATTTACTCAATTTCGAAATTATACTTAAGTATATATATGAATCAGGTAGTACCTTAGTTAGTGTTGCCAAATAATTTCTCCCTTAGGCACCGCAATGCTAGCACATGCTCAGATCTCACATCTTCTGCCATAACAGATTTGTGTCTTGCTTCAAAGAACTCTCGGTATGTTTCTATCATGGCTGACTCCTTGTTCTCTTTTGCCGCAAGATAAGAAAGCTTCCGAGCTTCAAGATTCTCACTAGAGACACGTTTTTGTATCTCTAGCATTTCTTTGCGCCCTTCATTTGCTTTGTTTTGAGTTTCAATAAATGCCTGGAGCTCATCTTCAAGATCTATGATACAAGCTTCATCCTTCCTTTGTTTCTTGCTTTGTTTATGTAGCTCTTTAGCTTTCTTGCCCCCAATTGGCCTCTCTTCTTTTTCATCATCCTGTACAGAGAACTGTTGTTCCACATCATCGTCAACATTGGATTTGAATGGATTGGATCATTTGAATTATTCAACCATGCACCAACCTATAATATCATCAGAGAAGGAGGTTCACTGCATTGGTATAAATTAACAGATAATGGATGAAAATATTTGAATGACAAAAACTAACCAGTGCAATATCTTCTTCTTTTTTTGTAAATAACAAGCGCTTCCCAGTCCTAGGACAATCAGAATCATTGGTGTCATCACCAACATTGATTGGTTGCGATGAATTACCCGTGCTCATAGGCTGTGCTGGACCCTGCCTAGGTGTGTTTTTAGTCAAAAAAATTAAACATGCCACCAGGTGGGATAGAATCCATTCCCCTGTCAAGATAAGATAGCATTCAGACTTGATTAACTGGTACTGATCAATGTTTAGACACAAAAATGCAAGACTTGATTAACTGGTTCTGCATCCATTATCTGTACAGAAAAAAATGTTTATGTCTTCGGCATCCAAGCATTCCAGGTAGCCAAAAAATTTACTACTCATCCAAGCATTCTAGGTAGCCAAAAAGATTTTTTTAAAAAATCCAAGTATGCAAGATTGCTCGTCAAAGCTGTAGATGAATAGTGCGGTTGTTTGTTTGATTGGTCTTTTGTGAGCAGAAATTCAGGTTAGGGGAAGCAGCCGACAAGGAGTTCAGCGAGCACGCGAGTTAAGGCTATATATCAAGATACAAATCAAGAAACCAAGACAGAGTCCCGAGCTCTGAATCTTTCTTTACAACATCTATATACATCAAGAAACAAATCAATAGTCACTTACGAAAACCCGCAGCTCAGAGTCTTACAGACTGTGGATGAAGGAGGTGCCCACCAAGGGCCTTGAACCGATGAACCAGCCATGCTTGAATGCTGTACCTTCGGTGAAACCAAGACGGAGTGGAGGAGGGCGCCATCGATTCTTTGTGGATATGGAGGACACCAAGCACCGAGGCAAATCGAACAGGTTGGCCACCGTTTGGGGAGGAACGGATTGAGTCCCGGACGCCGACCGGGATCTCCATTGGCGCCGGCGGTGCAGAGGTCCTCTTGGGCGGAGCCATCTTGCGGTGAAGAGGAGCAATGGCTAGGGTTTGGATGGCAATTTGGGATGAGTGGGCGAAATTGGGGGATTTATGCAAAGCGATTTGGCGCGATGGAGATGGATTTGCGGCGCACGAGGTGGTTTTGGCGGGGAGATTGGCGCGAGGCGGGGCGGAGCGGGAGATCGAGAGGAGGAATGAATCGCCCGGGTGAGTCGCCGAGGGCGGGCGGGAGCGGCGCTTCGCCCTCGGATTCTGGCTTGGACGCCGCCGAAGCGCGAGTCCCGACTTCGCCCGTCCGGCCTTCCTCGCTCCTCCCCGGCTCGGATGATAGGTGACGTGGCCTGCACTACTCGCCCGGTGACTAGGCTTATTATACTTGCTCTTAGGGGAAGGGGTGTTTCAAATTTCAAACCGTTTGAGCGGGAGGGTTTTGAGGTGGGCCCGTGGTGCTGGGCCCACCTGCAGTTCTCGAGGTAGCCCCACATGGAAGGGACAGCTAGACCACTTTATTATTTCTGTCAGAAGAACACTCAGAATATGGGACAAATCTCATTTGGCATTACCAAGTTCCAAGTGGTCTACTATTTATCGGTAATAAAAAATAGGATCCTTTAGTTCGTTGATATTTAATCTTTAACTAAATGGATGAAACTAATCATCGTAATATAAAAGATGAACAAAAGAAATTAGTGCATTGTGGTTTTGGCGCAAGGAATGAATATGGTCATGTGTGTATTGGTACTAATAATTACTGATTTCAGTTCAAATTATATGATACTTTGGTTTTACTAAATATCTAGACATGGTGTACGTCTAAGTACACATTAAAGTTATGTATTTAGAAAAGGCAAGACATCTAGTTTAGAATATAGGGAGTATAAATAAGCTAAATGTAGCAGATGACGATTTAAATAGGTCTATGAAGACCCTATTTGGATCAATGGACATACAACTAATAGTTGTAGCTGCCGATGGTTATCTCCTGGATCCAAACAAATCTAGCTAATAACTATTTCACTAGTTAGCTAGCTAACTATTAGCAACTAGTGGATCTAAGCATGTCCAAATAAACATACTGAGCTAACAATTGCTACCTCCATCTTGCAGTGGGTGATGCTTTGGTTTGTCCCAAGTCAAAGTACGTTATCTTTGACCGGTTTTTTTAAAAATAAAATTATCAGCTTTTATGATACCAAATATATTTGCTATAAAAAAATATATTTCATGATGAATTCAATGATATTTATTTGATATTCGTAATATTATTATCCATTTATACAAACCTATTCAAATTTAGGATTGTTCAACTTAGAACAAAACCAAAACAACTCTTTTTTGCGAGATGGATATACTAGTTTATCAGTAAGTTTAAGGATACTAATACATGTTAATTAATAGTTCATATACACCTCAAACAACTATCCAACCACTCCATTAACATTTAAGGGCTGGTTCCAAATAGCCTTTGCTAACTTAGCACGAGTACTTCCTCCGTCCCATGGGTTAAGTGCTTTTTTGACTTTTGAATTTCGTGTACGTTATCCGTCTTATTCAAAATATTTATGTAAATCATAAAATAAATTAATCAATATTCAAGTATCTTTGTTGATAAAATAAGTAAATAACAAAATAAATTATATTTGTGCAAAAAATTTGAATAAGATTATCCATTAAAAAGATGGCTATTCAGAGGCCGACAAACCTCAAACTCAATGGGGACGGAGGGAGTAGATCTAAATGGATCCTAATAAATAGTCAATGCACGAAAACGAGTTTAGTGTATTTAAACCTTCTCAAAAAGCCTGGACTCTCTCCACCTCCAGTTTTCTTATAAAAATTATGGAAGAAGAAGAGAAGTTCGAATAACCAACTCGTCATTTTGAGTGGATCAAGCATCGCTAGTGCTTCTTAGAGACGAGAAAGTGTATGCAAGGGGTAGAGCCGTAGAGGCACGTCATGCTTTAATCGCAAAAACAGACGAGACATATGGAAGTGGACATGTTGCAGTCAGAAAATTTATAAAACACCGCGTTTAGTTAGTGAAATATATTGGGTTGAAAGAAGAGACTTTTCGTTTTGTATTTGGTAATTATTGTCAATTATGTAAGTAGCGGTCAAAAGATTTATTCTTGAACTTTTTAGTCAAAAAATGCAATTAGTCATTTTATTTCACCTCATGTTTAATACCATATATGCGTTAAGAGATTTGATGTGAAGAGGGATGTTGCTGTAGCAACTTTTTGGGTTGTGCATGGGAAGAGCAAACTGCGACAGTGCCACAATCATCAACCAATCAGTCAGTGGTTGATCGAGCACCCTCTACCTTTGCCAGTTAACCAGTACGGTTCTAAACCGTTATATTTCCACGCCGCTACGAGTATGTAGTACTAGTAGTTTCTTAACCGTAACCACCAACTAAAGGCTAGCGATACAGTTAGGACTGTGCCAGGGAAGACCAGTAGATTGCCTTGGAAACAAAGCATGGAAAAAAAAATATACAGCACATCAGAAGAAACAAGAGTATTTTTTCTCTAAACAGAAGTAATGGAGGCAGCAAACAGCAGCAAAAGGAGAGTGAACAAACAAGCATGTGCATTGAGCTTCCTCTTTGCGAGAAAATCGCTGCATATTGGTAATCTTGCATACAACAGTGGGAGGGAACACTACAGTCCCCTCAAACACATTTTTTCAACAACAGGGCCGTATCATCATCTATCAAACATACATCCAGCAAGATGAAAAACGGAGGGGGACAAAAATAGCGCTGACTGAATTACAGATTAGTGGGGTATAAGCCATCTGTACGTTCTCAAGGAGATTCAACTCCGATCCATTGCCACGCCACAGGGGTGCTCCAGGCACAACATCAATCTGCCTCGGGCGTGCAGCTGCCATCAACTAACATCTTAAGAATGCAACGACAACTTACTATGCTGGTGAAAACGTGGTTTATTCCTCGAAGCCATCCATCATGGGGCGGTGGTGGCCTCCTTCCGAAGTGTTCTTTGAGGACTGTTTTCGGGTTGTGCCCGCCTGCTCTTGGCTTTCTTTTGCCTTCATCCTCCGCTTCTTCTCAGTGGCATCAACCCAGGTGTAGTCCGATGGTATGTGGAACGGATCGACCTCATCTTTCCAGTTCCGGCTATCACCACTGTCACTGGACTGCGTGCCTCGCCACCCTTTACCCATGAATACCATGAGCCTGATCCTTCTGGTTCTTTGGCCTTTGCGTCTTGAAATTGTGTCGGGCTTGAAGGTGGGGTGGCAAACTCATCTACAGGTTGTAGTTCTTCAAACTTTGTGAATGTCACTATGACTCGTATCGTCGGAACAATAGGGATGGCAATCTGAAATAAAAACGCTACAGAAAGTTAGATGTCATTATGCAAAAAAAATAGATATTAATGTGTCAGGTGTTTTTATCATCCATAGCAATTTTGTTTCTGAGACGACCAGAATAAAACACTCAAGAGTGCCTTCAAGAAAAAAAAAATCTATCAACTTGCCGAGTGCATGCAAGAACAGCTTGCCATGACAGCCCCCACACATGTTCCCCATGAAAAGTGAAATTTTTTGAAAGAAATATATACAGCAGAAATGGGCCCCCTCCTACAAGGCAAGCCATACTTCCACTTAAATCTAAAAGGAACAGACAAGACCATGGTTCTTTTTCCACTACTCCATGCTCACTTCAATCAATCATAAATCATACAGCCCATCCGGTCGCATATCTCAATTTAAAATATCAGTACATCCCGAATGTATAAAAAACGCATTGATTGGCAAATTGGAAACAAACTTGGCCTAGCATCAAAATGCGAAAGAAACAGCAAGAGTTGCAGATACAATTCACAGTTTCATCAAAATAGACCAGGAACAAAAAGCATCACTCATATTTCCCTGGATTAATAAACATTTTTCAGGAAAGAGTGGGTAGGAAATGCTGTTGTAGAACACATCAACTAACTTCAGAGTGCAATGGTCAGTAGGAGCAGTGGGGGCATTAGTTTTCTGGTGGTTTGAAGTAGGACCCAGCTAATCAAGACTTGAATTGAGAAAAAGACAAAGTGGGTGAGTGCTCAAGAGTTTTGGAAAATGAAAATCCCAACAGGAAACACATATCTTTATGGCAGCTTCTGAAATCTGCAAGATTATTGATACGGATGGTGGGAGCAACAACCTGCTAGCCACAGTTGAAGGATTTAAAGTTGATTAACAAAAATAGCAATGATGTGACAACCAGATAAAAAGGGCAAGATAGTTCACACTAGATTTTATGACTCAATGCTGCACCATATACATTGGAAATGGCATACAATTAAAGTGGATAAGTTGTAAAGATGCCCACATTGAAAAAGACCATTAGATGTGGGTATGGCATGTGGCCACTGAAGCCATGTATCGAGGAGACACTGATGGCTTTTTTCCAAGTTGGTTGAACTCTGTGATGGTACTTTCCAAATTTGCCTTCTATCATGTCCATTTTAACACATACAAATTGTCAATTTCCACTTTTCCAGAAGGGATCATGGCCAACAGTATTAGTAGTTTAAAAGCAAAGTTTTGCTTCTTAACTATCTATGGATCCAATGTGACCAGAGAACATATGAACATATGGTAAAGTGACATTATATTTCTTATGAATGTATCCATGTTAGTGAACACGTGGGCACCACATCTTATGATTGTGTCCTTGTTAGTGCAAATAATTGATTACCAGGAGAACACAGCACAAGATGCACCAGTTCTATAACATGAAGTATGCTTTCTTAAAGTTCAAACAAACACAATTCTTAGTAATAAAAAATAGTCCCAAGAAAAAGGAAACATGCCTAGCCAAACATCAAGAATTGGGGAAGTGTTCGCAGCAGAGAACCAAACAACACGATGGACAAGATATTAGCCAAAGTCAATAAGGATATCAGGACACACAGCGGATGCAACCAACAATGCCGTCTCAAGCAACAAGCATGCGTATTATACTAACTTGCTACCCTTACAGGAGGCAAATAGTTGTTAGATGTGGTAAGAAACTTGATTCAGATTTGACAGAATATATCTTGAGAAGCAAAGAAACATAGTTGTCAGTCGAGATGATTGAGAAATAATAGGCATGCAATTTGATTGGAGTAAGTGGCAAGATGTACTTAATCTGCTGGAAGCACAGGTGACGTAATCAAGGTGGCAGATAGTTTACCTTGACTGGAAATGTGCCTGTAGGAAGTTTGGTTGTCAAGAGTTCCCTAAGCCTCCTGATAGCTTTCACTTTGTTTGCTAGGACATCAAGCAGAGGGATGAGTTCATCTGTCTTCAGAGGGAAATCCGGTGTCAGCCACAACACGGTCTTAACCCCCTTCTTGTACTCGCTTTCACTTTTTTAGAGACTCAGCAGATGAACCACCCTTCTTCTTCTTCCCGCTGCCCTTCTCCTTTTTGCTTCCCTGGTTCACTTGTTTCATCCTTACTGCCCGCCTTTTGACGGCTTGTCATCAGCCCTTGGCACCTTTCTTGCCGCCCCAACCAAAAACCATCCCTTCTTATCTTTGGCCACGCCATTCGCATCCATATGATCAGCACCAGCGTCGCCTTCGTCGCCTCTCTCCTCAGATTCCTCTTCGTTGTTCCCCATCCTAAAGCGCAGAATCAAGCTGCTTCCTCTCCTCGGCCGTCAACACTTCATCTAACTCAGCATCAAGCTCGGCGCCCCTCCCGTTCTTCTCCTCCCCGTCCATGGCAAACAGCTCCTCGTCCGTCATGGCCCCCGGCACGCGCCTAGACTTGGCGGTGACGAGGACATTGAGCATATCATACACCTTGGCTTTCCATTGCCCGACGGCCTCTGACCTCTCCTGGCGGCGCCAATTCAAGTGCGGCACGAGCTCCGCCTGCGTGACGTCGATCCCAGGGCGGTACATGTTGGTCTTGGACATCAAGGCCACCTCATGCGCCACCTCGGACTCAGTGGGCTGCACGCCGGCCCCCTCCAGCGCATCCGTAATCTCCTTATCCTTGTGCGACAGCACTATGAGCGAGCCCGGGTGCAGCTCCTTTCCCCCCGCGTCCTCAGGCCTGGCGCCGTCCCCAAGGAAGAGGAACGTCTGGTCCGAGCGCTGGATGCGGAACCCGTCGAAGCCCGCGAGCGTCATGTCGGCCCGGGCGCGGCGCCGCGCTTCCAAATGCGGTAGGTGTCGGAAGGCGCGATGCGTCCGATGAAGGGATGACGGAGGACTCGAAGTGGAAGGAGATCTCCATGTAGAAGTCTCGGATGCGCGAGATGGATGCGAGGATGCGCGGGGAGACGACGGCACCACTTGGCCCACGCGAGCGGCTGGTAGTGTCTTGCGATGATGGTGGCGATGGCCTCCTCGCGCGTGCACACGGCCTCCTGGAGCGCGGACCACCCGTCGGCGTTCTGCAGCGACCAGTCGGCCCCGCGGACATGAGGATGTCGGCAGCGACGGGGTCGCGGAGGCGCACGGCGAGGTGGAGCGGGGTCTCCCTCCGCGGCACGTCGCGGCGGTCGATGACGGCGGAGACGGCGTCCGCCACGGCCTCACCGGCGATGGACTCCTCCTCGTTGGCCACCTCCCCGGCGCGTGGGAGGCGCGGGAGCGCCGCGACCAGCCGCCGCAGCGACCCGTGGTCGCGACGCAGGACGGCCACGTGCGCCGGGCTGTGCGCGTACTTGGACACGTCGTCCATGGCGCGTGGACGGGGACGGGGGCGGGGGCGCGGGCGGACGGGCGGGCGTGGCTAGGTCAGGCGGATCTGGGGAGGGAGGGGCATGGGAGCTGCGGGCGGAGCCAGATCTGGCGCGGCGGGAAGCGGACGCTCCTCTGGGTTGCGGCCGCGCGCGCGGCCCGGCGCCGGCGCCGGCGTGGTGCGGTGCGGGCGGACGAGCGGTGGGAGGGAGGTTGGCGCGTGGTGGCCGGACGGGACGGAGGGGGAGGGAAGTGGTCCTCCTATTCTGGGGTCTCGGGCCGCTGTTATTTTTCCCCTTCCTCCTTTCTCTCGCTGTCTGTCTGTGTTGCTCGCGCGCGCGCGCTGGCTGGGCTCGGACGGGACGAAGACGCCGGAGAGGGGCCTCCTCCTCGGCCGGCTCGGCGTCGTCTCTCCGGCGTCGCGCCCCCGGTGGAAAGTGGAGTGTTTCTGCCCTGTGCTGTTCGCTCCCGTCCCGTTCCGTGCATGAATTCGGTGACGCAGATGAAATGATCGGCATCGAGTGGGTGGGTTTCAGGGTTTCACTTGCTTGCTTCATTGCTTGTGCAGCTGCTAAGCAAGGTTTCATGATGTCTCACTCACTCTTGACATAGTATTGGATGATGCTCTATGATGCCAAATTTCAGTGCCATTCCACCCTGCATGCATGGACAGGAACAGGACAGACATGCATGCCGCTAGAAAATGGAGATGGATGATGCCAAGACGGAGCCGAAACTAGATAAAGCACGTCACGTCCCCGTCGCCGGCCGGTGCATCGGATGTTTTCAGTAGCATCAGGCATCTTCTTGTTTATACTCGCTCACTCCCTCTTTCTTTCTTTCTTTGTGATAAGCTGCTACACTGCTAAACACGAATTCTGCGACAGCAAATGCTGGTTAAAGCATATATACTCTTATCCACCACTAGCCCTCTTTTTTTATTCGCCATGACCTGACACCCCTCCACCCCACTTGTGTAAATTAGATACATAAAATAAATAAAGATCTCCTCATTGATGTATCCATCCATCAAATGCTCTTTACTGAATATCTCAGATACGGCCTTGCCCCGATAAGAAGAATAAATGTCTATTATTTCAATCACTAATAAGTACTAAACAGCTAAATAATAAAGCTATAGTACTAACTAACACAGTCACCCGTAAAAACTTTTTAAACAAAATATTATTGTGACTCAAGAAAGAAAATGGTAAAGTAATCTTTTCTCACAAAGATCATTAATCAGTAATTTACTCTTCACGAATGAGGCCAAATTAAACGAAGAAACGAGGGTAGGAAAACATAATTAATTTACAATGAGGTTGACTCTGACGATATTTTCGGCTGATTTGCCACCTTTGACACGCATCTATAACACGGAAGACCTAACCTATCCTGTGTTGTCCTCACACACACATCAAGCAAAATACAGGTAAACTACATGTCTGTCGCTGTTCCTAGCAATTAAGCTGCACCAAATCACCCGCTCAACCAGCATACACAAGTCGCTGGTTGTTGGGCGGTCCGGTCCGGCGCGGACAAATTCCCCGCACGAACCAAACCCCGGCGGGCGCCATCGATCGAGCGGGTCAACACCAGTCGGCCTAGGCTGGCCGGCAGGTGAGCGGCTGGCTCTAGTGCCATGCCAGGAGGAAGAGACAGACTCCTGTACGTAGTCTGATTGGGTTGGTGCGTGCCCTGCCGAGCCGACTTGCCAACAGCACAGTGCCCCGCTGTGTGCCCGTCAGCCACTCGGCAAGAGATCGATCGGGTGCTTCTGTTCCTGGCGAGTTTACTTTTTGGGATCAGGAAGGCACGGTAGTACGCGCACCGGCATTGGACAGGGGCCAGGGCGGGCACACCGCACACAGACACAGCTGGAGTGGAAATGGCGCTATTAGCTCACCTCTTACTGCTCATGTGCCCCTTAAGTGCATCCACGTCAGGCGTACAGTGTCCAGGGATGAAGTCTTGGCCCATTGTCCCCCTGGTTACGTGTAATAATATGGAGGGACCATGATAGTAGTTTCCCTTTCGTGTTTTAAAAGATTTATTATGGGATTTTTTTTCGCAAAAAGAAGAATTCTGGGAAATAATTGAAATCCGAACCCGATTTACGCGGACTTGACCTCGAATTACACCATCACTTTTCCGGATAGTATGAGTGTGAAAAACCTTAAGTTATCTGAGACGAATTCTTCATAATGTCCACATTCTCCCAGCCAGCACCCAGCAGTGTATAGTTGTTGGAGATAGGCACTCCATGCTGCAACTTGATCTACGGTACGGTGTCGTGCATGGGAGATTTGAGATAGGCAGAGAGCAGTTTCAACATATAAATAAGTTGAGGGACCCCAGCAGTGCCCAGTGCATGGCCACAACTACTGTCTGTGGCCTGTGGCTGGTCCCCCAGTGACAGTGGCGCTCTCACCTCACCTCATGTGACCATGCTCCATGCATGCCTTGGCAAAGGGCAAAGCGAGACCCTCCTCCTGCCATGATGATCTGAGCTGAGACGCCGCTGGTGCCGGGCCAAGCTTTCTTTGCATCGTCTGTCGATCAGCGGCAGACAGCGGGTGACCGACCCCCAAAGCTTCACGGGCCTCCCTGCTTAGTTTAGCTGGCTGGGGCTGCGATTATATTCAGTAAACAGACTGGCGATCGATGAGTTGTTCACTTGTTTGCCGCCGGATTTGTACGTAGTTTATCGAATTGTGACGTGTCCTTGCCTCGGTTCAGGGGAACTGTGCATGTACCCCTCTCACACTCTGGAAGGCCCTAGGACACGATGCTGTCATGTGTAGTCAATAGTGGTGGTGGTATCTCTTCATCATGTCTTATGACGAG